>PVHP010036727.1:0-17655 GCA_004024765.1 Zapus hudsonius
TTTTTTTTTAGGTTTTGGTTTTTTGAGGTACAATCTTGCTCTTACTCAGGCTGACCTGGAATTCACAATGTTGTCTCAGGGTGCCCAAGGTCCACTACTGTTCACCAACATTGATGACTTCTGTCTCCCATAGGGCTACATGCAGCTGTAGCTTTTTCCTGCTTTTTGTCAGCTAGTCAACAGGGAGGAAGTTTCCAGCTCAGCTCCAGCTTGATTTCTCAGTGACCTGCACCGAAGCATGTGAGGTCTTTAGCAATAGGGTCTATTACCATCTTGTTCTCGTGGTTAACTAAGAGACTTAGCAAACTTAATTTGGTGGGGGGACCTTCAGGAACCTTCCTGGCCAACAACTCATTGGAAGGTATCCCATTTCTGACACTGAAATCTTTCTAGTAACAATCTTTGGCTTCTGGGTGTGCCATTATCCAAAGATGTAGGTTTCCATATAGCTTATTGTAAACATCTTCAATTTTGATTAACCCTCCTCCCACCCTTCCTTTACTCAATCTCTTCCCCTGACCCCACTTAGGCCATTGCACCCCCAGTAATCAGTTCATCTACTTATATATATACAATACCCTCCCCTGAAGTCTCCTCTCTCTTTCCTCCCTTGTAGCCCCTTTCTAGCTTACTGATCTCTACTACTGACTTTTACTCCAACTCACATATAAATATAAACATTTATAGCTAAGATCCTGCCTTTTAATCCAGTCTGGAAGTCCGCGTCTTTTGTTTGGCCATTGAAGCCATTGATGTTAAGAGTTATTTTTGAAATGTGCATATCATTTATTCTTGCCATTTCTTTTATAGTTTTTCCTTTACTCTCTTATATTACCCATTCCTTCTACAAGCTACCTTTTTGTCAGGTTCTTTTCTGCACAGAAACAAGAAGTTAACTACGACAATAGCGTTGCTGGATATAGTAATCTCGGTTGACAGTTGTTATCTTTCAGAATTTAGAACACATTCCTCCAAGCTCTTCTGGCTTTTAAGGCTTGTGTTGAGTAATCTGCTATTATCATGTTGTCTTCTTCAGGTTTTTTGACTTTGGGAGTATGAGGGCACCTGGGGGCACAATGTCCGGAGGGTGAACTTCAATCATAGCAAAACGGAATTTGCCCTCAGAATAAACTCTGGATATAACAAAATAGGGCTCTGAGCCAGAGACCCATTGATAATATGTGCACACAAGCAGTATTCACAGTCAATATCTTCAAAGGGGATAAGTTTAGCTAAAGTTGGGGTTGGAATGCCCACAGTGGCCATTGTGTAAACAGGGGTGCCTGAGGCCAAGGTCAGTGTTAGGGAAAGACAGAGGTCCTAAGGGATGTTTGAAGGCTTTCCCATATGAATATAGCAGATCATGTTAGATGAATGCTGGTGGCCTGTTCTTGAGAAACTGCTTTGCTTTGCTCTTTAAAATGTAAACTTGCTCCTTTTATGTGTAACCTTCAAGACTAATAAACATGTGCACCTGAGTCCAGTAGCTACTACTGAGCCATGAGCCTTGAGTCTCCTAGTACCCCACCTCAGTTCTTCACAGTCTATTAACCAGAGGTGACTTGATAGGTTCCTGACAGCGAGGCTGGTGTGAGTGCAGATCCTCTTTATCTGTGGTTTTCCTCACGCTGGCTCAGGGTCCAGGCAGGGCCTGGTGTGTAGTTCTTCTCAGATGACAGCCGGAGCCAAAATATATATTTTTAAAATAAACCAAATCAATTAAAACAAAAAGAGGGAATGAGAGGTGGAAGGCCAAGAAGCTAGAGTGAGAGGAAGAAGCAGAAGGCTCTCTGTTATGTTTTTCTTCATCATTATAATTTCTTGCTTAAATTCCATTTTCATTTCTTGATTTGACTTTCTTTTATTGTCTCTTAGAGTTTGTTACTGCATTGTGCTACGTCCTCATTGAGCTTGTTCCCTTCAACCATGAGCTCATTTATTCATTGATTCTCCCCAAATTCCTTTAGCCTTCTGCGGGTCTCTTTCTGAATGTCTTTGATTTCATGAAACCATCAATGGGGTACTGTTTCCTGATTTTCTTTGGTTTCCTTCAGCCATCCATTGAGTTGTTTTTGTTAATTATCTTCCATTTCTTTCATCCATTCTTTGAGTCTTTATTTTGATTCGTTGAGCCAACTTTGATTTGTAGCTTGAATTCTTTGTGCTGCTTTTCTTCCATTTCCTTCAGCCATTCTTAGAGCTCCTATTTGGTTACTCTTTGACCAGTTTCTCCCCTTTCCGGCATTCATTCGTTCATGGTCTAGTTAAGTTTGTTCAAAATGCTTGTTGACATTTCATTTTTGGCATCTAAGTCTTGGGTTTCCTCTGATCTCTCATTGGAGGCTTCCATTATAGAATTAGGTCATCTTGGTGGGGCTCCCTTGGCTGGGTGTTGTGTATCGTCCATTTTGCATGGGGTCTGCCCATCTTAAGATCTGTTACATTATTGAGGATGCAGCAATGGTAGCTTGTGTACAGTCTGAGTTGGGTGGCATGGTCTAAGTTGATCCAGGTTAGAATGTCGACCAACCTGGTGGCAGGGCACTGATTGTAGCTGGACTTCAGCTGGACTTTTCTTCACCCAGGCTACTGCCATCTCCGAATGGCGACCAGCCCTGGCACATAGCTTCCCCGCTCTGCCAACTCCCCACTGTTGAGGCCCTGCTTCCAATTGAACTTCAGCTGAACCGTCTCCACCTAAGCCACAGCCCCAGAATGGAGTCCAGCCTTTGCACAATCACCCTGTGCTCAGTTCACTCACAATGGCAAGGTGCTGCTTGTGCCTGAGCTTCAGCTGGTCTGAAGTCTTTATTTTTCTTGGTAACATTTCACTTTGGTTCATTTCTTTTGTCTTCTTTTAAATTCTTGTTGGCTTGTGTTATAACTGGACTAAATAAGGATGTAATTATGACATTTCCATCCCTGCACATAATGAACTCAGATCATGGTCACAAGCTCTTACATTCATCCTGCCACCCGTGCCCCCTTCCCCAACTATGCTGCTGATGAAAAAAAAAACATGCAATGTTTATCTTTGTGGAACTGTCTGGTCACACCTAAAACGAGATCCATCTATTTCTTAAATGGACAAATTTCTTTCTTCGTAGCTGAGTATGTGATTCTTGCTTACTTCTGCTTATATGCTGCTCTGCTTATCACCTGTCCTGAGGAGTGACCCCGCTGGATCATCAAGTACAGCCCTTGAAAGTGTTGTGAATATGGTGTGAATGTGGTGTGAAGTATAAAGATCTCTCACCCTGGCTCATCCAGGACACTAGCTCGTCATGTTGTCTTATATCATTTTGACATCAGGTAATACTGGCTGTGGAGAATGAATTTGGCAGTGTTCCTTCCCTCCTACTTCATGGAATCCTTGAGACTGATGGGCCTTTGACTTTTCTTAGACAGACTTTTTTCACTACTAATTTCATAGTGGTTTCTTATTATTGATTTAGTGAGATATTGCATGTCTTGATTCAATCTTTGTGTTGGTCATATGTATCTAGAAGTTTATTTCTTTCAGATTTTCTACTTCACTGGAGTTGAAGTTTTCTAAATATTCCTCAATGATCCTCTGTATTTTAGTGGTATCTGAAGTAATATCACCCTTTTATGTCTCTAAGTTTATTAATGTGTATCTTCTATCTCTTGGCTAGCTTGATAAGGGTTTGTCAGTTTTGTTTCTTGGAAAACTATATAATGAAGTCATTATCATGACAAGTAAATATAAGAAGTTTTTTATATCATCATTTTTAAAATTTCAGTTTCAGTGTTAATTTTTATAAAAGGTTAACCTCTAGATCCCCCAAACCTCCACTCTCCTCTCCCTGAGGGCTCTCCTTTGTGGGGTTGAGGGTATTCACTGTGTGGTCATGAAAAGCCTCTTTCTATGTGAGATATTGTGCCTTGGGATAATCCTACCTATCTGTGGCTCTTAAAATCTTGCTGCCCCCTCTTCTGCTGTTCCTTGAGGTCTAGTGGGCTTGTTAGCAGTCTGATTTAGTGTTGCGTTTTCTATGGCTTCTGGGTTTCTGCTTTGATGAGTTTTTTTTAATATTTTATTTATTTATTTTTCAAGCGGGGAGAGAGAGAGAGAGAGAGAGAGAGAGAGAGAGAGAGAGAGAGAGAGAGAGAGAGAGAGAGAGAGAGAACACCAGGGCCACCACCTTGTGGGTCTGGCTTATGTGGGTCCTGGGGAATTGAACCCAGGGCCTTAGGCACCGGAGGCAAGTGCCTTATCCACTGGGCCATCACTCCAGCCCTTTGATGAGTTTTGATTGGCCATTTTATCTATCATCATCTCCCTGGTGTTGGTGTTGAGGTAGCAGCGAGAGCCATATTCATGTATCAGGTGACAGTGGAGCAGACACATTTTATTTTTGAAATATCTGTCAATTATAAGCACAAGAAGAACGTGTTAGCAGACCTGGAAACAATATTTTACCAACAACTTTAAATCAATTGACTTATAAATTGCATGTTAGGAAAACACAAAACAGTATAAAACCATGGCATCTGTGTTTAAAAACATCTTTGGCTAGTCTCTATACTTATGTAGCTACCAATTATCCTGAAAAAGCTGAAAGCACTATAGCAGAGTTTAAGATCATTTTTCTTTGATGAAGATTATTTAAATATGAGGCTGTATCCTAGAGTAGGGAACATGTATTATGTATCAATATATCTATAAGTAGTAAATTTAGGATACCAGAAATGAGACAATTATGTACGTAAAAATTTTACGGAGACTGTTTGATTATATACAGCTTAGGAACAGAGCAAAACCTGGTCTTTGTTGAACTAAACCAACTTGATTTTAATGTACATTACAGACATTTTTATAAATTAACATGAAGCAATATTTATAACTATTAAAATATATGAAACTTAAATAAATTATGTCAACATTATTTTATATAGCAGGTTTTCCTAAAACATGGGGAGTTTCCTCAGTTCTCCTAAGAACAAAGTCATAATGTCCAAATGACTTTTATAAGACCTAAATCAATAACCTCAGTGATAACCACCTGGCAGAATCAGCATGAACAAGACAGGAACCATCTCAATGTTACAGTGTTTTAGACATAATGATCTTATAATAGAAAATTAAATACCAGTGAGTAAACATTTAAGATTTAATTTTTTTTCAGTAGTTAAAAGACTGACAGGGGAACATAGACTTCTAAAGTCAGTCTTTTATGACCATTTTCATGAAGAGATTAACATCAGTGAGTTGCAGTTTTAACCTTGATATGTTAAGACATGGTGACACAAATTAACACCCTGAATACCATGATATTTTGCAACCAGTCAGGATAATCTGATACAATCCGTAGGTAAGTCCAGTAGTCATTTTATATACTCCAAGGAGTCTATAATCTGATCAAGGACTTAAGACTCAGTTTATCTATTTTGCTTTTTTGTCTAGTAGAAATTTTACCAGCAGGTGACAAAAACAGGAGAGAAAATACAGATTTATATATACTGTTTAAATTTATTTTTTGTATACCATGTCAATGTCTTTAAAAGTTTAGACCTGTTTAAATTTATTCATATATTTTAATCTATGTAATTATTCTGTAACAATTTATTTTGATCAAACATTTAAAGTTTCCTTTCACCCAGTTTACCTCCTTATAACAACCAGCAAAAACTTTTATTAAAGATCAGTTTTTGCTCTATAAACAAGCCACATGTTTGTTCCATTCTCTTTTGTATATAAATATTTTCTCTTCCATTGAGAACACTCCTCGGTAGGGTTATGAACGTATCAGCCAGCCTCTGTGGGAGGACAATATCTTAGAGCACTCTTTACCAGAAGACTTTTTAACATAACCATTTAAGTTTTTTTTCTATATCCTTTGAAAAACAATTTTTATAAAATAGCAGACCAGACTGGATTTATAATGTTTAACCAGAATATACAGACTTTATCATTTGCTGATTTTTGGAATCTCTTATAAATTCTCTAAAACACATTTTAAAAGTATGAAAGCAGGTCAGATCATTATTACAAAATTTCTGAAAAACTCAGTATTGAGTACTTTGAATCTAAGAATAAATATTTAGGCTGTTTTCTGTCAGCAGTTCCATGGAACCATAGAGGGATAATGTAAACTTTAAAACAGTTATAACAAGTTTATTATATGGAGCTCCCATCTGTCCTCAGCAACTTGGGACTCACCCATAATCATTTTGGGGCCAGGACCTTGAGATTCCCTGCACTGCAGCCCTCCCCCCTTTCTGTTGCCTTGGCCCAACAATTCTGAGGCCTAGTTACAAGCTCCTCATCCTCCCTCTTTACTGGAGAGGGCACTTAGTCAGGGGCTTCTGACCTTGAAGCTTCTGGTCTGACTCTGGATGAGCTGTTTTATTTTTCCTTTTCTTAATATTTCAGGGAGAGTTTTGATTTTTTTTCCCCCTCAGGGCTTCAGGGCAGCTCCCCGACCTTGCTGATTTACAATTTTTTAAGAGTAGGAGAACCTTACATTTTCTCAGTCTATAATCTTAGTTTCATTCAGAGTTCCATCTGGGGGCCATTTCACTTTAAAAGCTAGCCATCCTAATTCACAGAGGGCTTTTAATTTCCCTGGTGTCGTCTTAGTATCATCTCTCAAATATTCCTTTCAGAAGTATTTCTTTTTCATGCAGTCTAGGGCAGTGGGATTGGGACTCTCCCAATGAAGAATTTCCCACTGTGTTGGTGTTACATAACAGACACAAAGACTTCCTGGGAAGGCCCTTCAGGACAGAAATCACTCTGCATCCTCAGGGCTGTGAAACATATCCATACACAACACACACATTCATAACCAAGTGCTCTTTTCATACAGACTCAGATGGCCACCTTCCACTGAGGTGAGCTCCCTGAGCAGTCACAAAGGCTTCCAAATGTCCACCTCCACAGACTGCAGAGAGGGAATCAAGCTCTCTCTTCCACCAACTTAGTGGGTTAAATGAACTAAGCACCCCAAGTTGTCTTAGCAAATTTCTGGAGCTCAGTCTTCACTCTTGGGCTATACTACAACCTTGGGTCATGGGAGAGGGTATTTTTAATACTGGTTTTACTTTTTAATCTCTTTTTAAATAAAAAAATTCATTTATTTATTGGAAGCAGAGAAAGAGATAGAGAGAAAAGAGACACATAGAGAGAATGGGCATGCCAGGGCCTCCAGCTGCTGCAAACCAACTCCAGACACAGGTGCTACTTTGTGCATCTGGCTTTACATGGGTACTGGGGAATCAAACCCAGGTTGTCAGGCTCCATGGGAAAGCACCTCAATTTCTGAGACATCTCCCTGTCCCCTTAATCTCTTTTTGAAAGTGCATACCTTTTATATTTTTGTGATGGTCATTACACACGGGCCTCTGAAAGAAGTTGTGAACTTGTCTCTGATTCTCTGGTGACTTCCCTTTTCCCCCTAACTCTTTACCTCTCTCTCATATCCCTGTAATGTTTGAGTAACATGTGATGTTTTAAAAATCATTCTCTAGTCTGGATTACCAATTCTTTAGTTAGTTACAGACATGAGCCCAGTACCCTAAGCTAATTTCTGTCTTTAATGGTAAGATTGGTTTCTTGAAGACAGCAAATAGATGGGCCCAGCTTTCTGATACAACCTGTTAACCCGTGTCTCTTTATTGAGGAGTTGAGCCCAGTAATTTCAGAGTTATAATTGTGAAATGGGAATTAATCCTTGTCATGTTGAAAGCTTTGTGGAGTTTGATGTTTTCTTGGTCTTTATATGATTTAATATCGGTACTAGTTTTGTTTATTTCTTTCTCTCTCCTGTAGCCATGTGTGAATGATTGTTCATCTCTTCAGTGTGGACTATTCAATGTAGTATTCTCTGTAGGGCTGGCTTAGTGTCCACATATTCATAGAGCTGGCTTATATCATGGAAAGTTTTCCTTTCACCTTATATTAGGAGCAATAATTTTGCTGGGCTTAATAGTTTGGGTTGGCAGCCATGTTCATTTAGCTTTTCAAATACTCCATTCCAAAATCTTCTGGCTTTTAGAGTTTTCATTGAAAAATCTGAGATGATTCTAATTACCTTTGTATGTAATGAGCTGCTTTTCTCTTGCAGATTTTAGTATTTTCTCCTTATTTTCTGTGTTTAGTGTTCTATTTATAATGTGTTGTGGGGAATCTCTTGTCTGGTCTTGTCTTTTTGGTGTTCTGTGTAGCTCTTGAACCTGGATAGTCTCTCTTTTGTAAAAGTGGGGATATTTTCTTTAATGATCTTGTTGAAAACATTCTCTATGTCCTTGGCTTTCATTTCTTCACTTTCCTGTACACCTATGATCCAAATGTTGTTTTTTTTTTTAAAGCTATCCCACAGTTCTCTTATGTTCTGTTTGCAGAATTTTTTTTGAACTTGGCTTTATTTTTGTATTCTCAATCAATTTCTTCTGTCTTGTCCTTGAGTTATGATATCCTGTCTTCTATGTGGTCACTTCTCTTGAGGAGGCTTTCTTGGGTACCCTTTAAGAGATATTTCATTTTTGTTTTCTGTTAAGTTTTCTTCAGTTTCTCAATTTGTTGCTTGAATTCCATTTTAATTTCCTGGTTTGACCTTCTCTTGGAATTCATTTTTGCATTTGTACATGTCCTTGTTGAGATTATTCCAATGATCTATGAGATCTTTATTTATTGATTCTCCTTAAGTTCTTTTAGCCTCCTGATCACTTTTTGGTTGTCTTTGATTTTATTGAACCATCTAGTAAAAACTGTTTCTTGGTTTTCTTTGATTTCATTCAGCCATCAATTGAGTTTTTGTTGATTTTCTTCTATTTCCTTCATTCATCCTTTGTGTTTCTTTTGTCACATTTTTTCTAATTTCAGTAATCCATCCTTTGAATTGTATTTTGAGCTCTTTTTCCTGATTTTCTTCCATTTTCTTCAGCCATTCTTGGAGTTCTTGTTTGATTTCTTTTTATTGGATTTCTTTAATTTCATCCAGTGATTATTCATGGCCTCATTAAGTAGGTTTAAAATGTCTTTGATGTTGTCATTTGGGGGCTGTATGTCTTGTTCCTCTGAGCTTTATTTGGAGGCTTCCATTGTGGTACTAGGCAATCTTGGTGTCGTGTGATGTTTCTTTTGCCTTGGGGCTTGCCCATCTCAAGATCTACTGATACAGCTGACAATGCAGCTATAACACTCTTGTACAGCCTGTGATTGGGTGGCCTGGTCTGGTTTGATTGAGGTAGGTGTGGAATGGTAGTCTATCAGGATGCTCTGAAGTCTGAGCAGGGTCCACCTTGTATGTGGGAGGCCTGACTTACTCAAAGAACATGGTGGGTCCTGTTCTAATAGTGCTATTCATTGTCTGGAGGTTTGGATGAGCTCAGATCCAAGTAACTCCAAGTTCTGGATCCAGGACACAGAACTGCACAAGTTGGATTTTTGCTTGCTGGTTATTGATTTTGGATTGGTCTAGTCTCTCCTTTTTATGGCTTCTGTTTTACACTGTGAACATTACTCTGTGCAGTTATGTGTTGGAAGTATGTAACTTGTGTTTTGATTTTATAGGGCTCACAGTTAAGAGACAGTCTTGAATCTCAGATAAGACTTTGGACTTTTAAATAATGTTATAGTTGGTAAGGACTATGGGTACTTTTGAAGTTGGGCTGGGTGCATTGTGGGGGCAGGGTCAGAATGTGGTGATTTGAATCTAAATGGCCCTATAGTACAGGTATTTTTGATTAAACTTACTACTTACTCTTCAGCAAACTGAACCCTGCTGATTAAGGTGTGTGACGTGTGACAGGGTAGATCTTGAATCCAGCCTTTGGTTTGTGTTTAGAGTCAGCTCATGCTTGTTGGTGTGTGCTATTGTCTTTCTTCTATGGATGTATGATGAAATGAGCCAGCTCCTTCCACCATGCTGAAGCTTTCCCTGAAATAAGCACCTTCCTCTCATTAGTTGCTTCTGGTCAGGTGTTTGTGCCAGCAATGGAAGGTCACTACAACAGCCATCGTTGAGGGTCTCACAGAAAGGGACATCTTTTATCTGTTTCTGTCTCCCAGTAAGGAGTTCCCTGTCTAGGTAAGGGACAGTTTGAATATTATTTCTTTTTTAAATATGTTTTGAAAGAGAGGGGGGGTATGGGCATGCCAGGATCTTCTGTCACTGCAAATGCACTCCAGACAAATGTGCCACTTTGTGCAATTAGCTTTGTTAGAGTAAAATTAAAATTAGAATAAAAATAGAAAATCTCAATGCAAGAGGGAGCTAATTGTTAGTAAAAGAAAGTAAAATATCTAATCCAGAATGGTATGTTGGTATGCGCCTCTCCCACCTCACCCTGCTCCTATAATCTTGCCTTTATTTCCCTGTAATCTTTCATCTCTGGTTAAGCACGGTAAATACTGAGAATGGCCTGGCCGATGGGTTCTATAGATATGGAAAGAATGTGCAGATGCTCTGGTTAATGGAAAAACCTGTAAAAATTCCCTGAATTGTGATGCATGTTTGTATTTCCTTAAAAGATCTGCTGAACTTAGCTCGTGGCTCATTGCCTCTGTCTTGCTATGGATACACACTGAGCCCTGGTTACTTTTAATAAAACCCTTTGCATGTTGCATAGGAGAATTGGTCAGAGTCTTCTTTTGAGTTGGGGGTCCGGGGTCCTAACATCTTTATGTGAGTACTGGAGAACTGCACTCAGCCCATCAGTATTTAGAAGTAAGCATTTTTAACCACTGAGCAATCTCTCCAGCTCCTCAATGTTGTTTCTATTAGTGCTGTTATTGTCCTAATGGCTTTTCTGTGCTTCCAGCAGCTGCAGCCACCTTCCATGCAGATCCCACACATGATCTCACTTCTCTGAGCCTCTGAAATGATGTTTCACATGCAACAGTCATGCAAGGTACATGTAGACTCTGGTGACAGACACAAATGCATGAAGCAACAAGTGAGTACGAGGTACGTGCCGGTGAGTGGATGAAACAGAACACAGTCCTAGGAGGCCCAGCACTTTCCCTGATGTGTGATATAAAGATGGGGAGGCTGATTCTACATGGTTAGTCTCCGAAGTGAATGGCTGCAGAAAGAACCAGGGGCAGAAATTCAGTGAAGCTAGAAAGCCACCCTAGAGAAGGGGGATGGGCAGGAACAGGTCCCTGTTCCACTCTGAGACAGACTCATGTCCGTAATGGAGACAACACCTGCTCCCCCCCCATCTTCTCTGGTTAAACTAGACAGAGTGCTTTCCTGTTACTCCTAAGGACCCTGATCTGATGCCAAGAAAAGCTGTTTATTTTTAAAATCTGCATTAATGCAGCGTCACTTGTGACAATGAGCATTTCCTTCTTGGAGAGCCTGCATAAATACCAGAGAGAAGGCTTTTGTAAAGCTTTATGGAAATTAAACCCACCATCCTGGCAGACTGTTGTTTAACAAGTGATAATTAACTGCTGACAATGTAATTTCAGCTCAGAAGCAATGTGTTTTCCATTAAGAAGGAATTGCGTGGGAAGTCTATGTCATGTGCAGGGCCTCAACTTCTCTGGGAACAGAGGATCTTGGTGGCATTCCATGTCCACTGATCCCTGCCAGAGGGTATGGGCCTCAGAGGTAACACTGGTGTTTTATATCTGTGGGTTTTCTGTCCCCACTGATGTAGTGGAAGTTCCTAAGCAGTTCTAAGCCAGCGGCCATCCTACACTCCTCCCCTGAGTGGTCCTAGCCTCAGAGTGCCTGAGCTGGCTGCAGAAGGCTGGGTGCAACTTCAGGGATGGAGGGTAAACTCTTGCCTATGTATCTCTTCCCACACCCCCGAGCTCCTAGAGATCCCAATCCCCCACTTCACAGAGGAAGAATCTGAAACTCAGAGACACAGAGTCACGTGTTCAAGACCACACAGCTGATGAGGGTCAGAGCTGGGAACTTGGGTGGATCTAGAATCATGCCCACCCAGCCCATTCCTGGCTTCTTTCCTATAGTGAGCTGACCTGTTTTGTATTTCAGTGTTCCCTATATAAAATGGGGATAACAATGACCCTTCCATGAGGCCATCTGAGGATGAAATGAGCTGGTTCCATAAGAACTTACAGTCGTGCCTGGCACATTGTAGTACATGTTGGCTCTAATGTCTATTATTACCATGAATGACATCAGCAATAACATTCACAGCATGCTGATAGCATTAGGATCTATCTCTTCTCTGATCTCTAGGCCATCAGGCTCTGAACATCGTCATCTCTGAACACTTGGGAACTCCTCCCAACTCTCCAGCATCTGTTTGTTAGGGAAAAGGGAAAGTGACTTGGGAGGCTGAGGAATGAGATGCTTCCAGGGTCCTGAGGGCAGACTCTTCGGAGGTAACAGGCCCTTTTTGCTCTGGTTGCTGACACAGATACTCTTGGCTGATCTATGCTTAGTTGTGGACAACTATGATCTGTTGGAGCACTTAGTCTCTGATTCCATCCCTAAGTCCCATAATTTACACAACCTTCCACACTCTTTCATTTTCCTCTCTTGTACTTTATCAGGCTGGGAAGTTATCAAAGAGAAATCCCTACCACCTTTCTGTCTCTCTGGAATGAAAGGGAGGAGGTCAGACATATTAGAGCTGTGGTCCCCTCCCTTAAGACTTAATCCAAGCAGCCTCACCTGGTCAATGGACCATGCTTAGACCCTAATGTGCTAAAAAGCCAGGGGGAAATTATCCTCATCAAGAGATAATGCTCCCAGGAGACCTTCCTTTAAGCAGTTACTTGCATATCCTGAGGATGCTGCCTACTTCTTTTAGATCTAAGAAAGTGTAGCTCCGTTGGGCATGGTGGCGCATGCCTTTAATCCCAGCACTTGGGAGGCAGAGGTAGGAGGATCACCATGAGTTTGTTAGACCCCAGACCCAAAAGAAGACTCTTACCAATTCTCCTATGCAACACGCAAAGGGTTTCATTAAAAATTACCAAGCATGCTGGGGCTCAATGCATATCCTCAGGCAGGACAGAGGCAATTGAGCGCCGAACCAAGTCCCAGCAGGTCCTTTAAAATGTTACAAACATACATCACAATTCGGGGAAATTTTACAGGATTTTCCCATTAACCAGAGCATCTGCACATTCCTTCCATACCTGTAAAACCCATCAGTCAGGACATTCTTGGTATTTACCGTGCTTAACCACAGATGCAAGATTACTGGAAACAGAGGCAAGATAACAGGAAAGGATGAGATGGCAGAGACGCATACCAACATACCATTCTGGAGTAGATATTTTCTTCTTCTATTTCTTTCTATTAATAATTAGCTCCCTCTTGCCTTGAGATTTTTTACTTTTATTCTAACTCTAATTTTGCTCTAACAAGTTCAAGGCCACCCTGAGACTACGTAGTGAATTCTGGGTCAGCCTGGGCTAGAGCAAGACCCTACCTTGAAAAACCAAAAAAAAAAAAAAAAAAAAAAAAAGAAAGAAAGAAAGAAAGTGTAGTGTAGCTTTTCATTTTTTCCTCCCTTTCTTTCGCTTCAATTGGATGTCAGCAACAATCCTAATCCTAATAATGTCTGTTCTGATATGTTGGTGCTTTTCCACCTCTTGTCAATAAATCTCCTTTGCCTCATTTTCCATGTGCCTATTTATTTGTGGTCAGGAGACAAAGCACTCAGCAGTATGAAAGCCTACAACACTTCTACCTGCACAGACAGCCCGAGTTCCCAAAGAATCCACCCCTACTATGCCTCTAGCTTGTAACCGTGATGGTCTCTGCCAATGTAGTTTCTCTCCATGTTCATCGGGGAGAGTTTTCTCTTCTATGGCTGAACTCAAACATCTTCTTTGTGAAGGTAACTCAGACCTGGATCTGTCTGCTGACCCAGAGCTTGGAGGCTCCTCTGCCCAGGGCACCATGCATGTCAGCCTGCACACCTACCCCTGAGCTCCCTCAGCCTTCCACACAGCCTGAGGCGGATTTATTATCTCTGTTGGCCCAAAGTCCCACATCCAGGAAGTACAGAACCCAGATGGGACTAAATCTGGCCAGCCTTAGATCCTGGGCCACTGACACTGTTGGGGTCACTGTGAGCACTAATGAATCCAAAGACAGGAGGATACTATGTTCTCAAAGTTCTCACTTGCATCCATCTCTGACCTAGGACTCAGAGACAAGAGTGCTTATTTATCCACACATCCAGCACACACAGACACAGGGAGGAGAGCACACCTCAACACACATATGTGCACCCCTAATCCTTGTTGAGGATGTTAGCAAGCAGCCCAGTTCCTATAGAGGGGTCCACACCCCAGCTCCATGTGCCAAGCCCTGACCCTTGTAGCCCTGCTTCCTGACCACCTACCCCTGGACATTCCAGCAGTTCTCAGACTCATGGACCAGCAGCAGACAGATGCAACTTAGACACCTAGCCCTGACTTCTCTTCGTGACAGCTTCCCTGTGTGACATGACCAGTGTCTGGTGTCACAGTGAAGGGGAAAAGACAGCTCTGGGGAGTGAGTGAACAGTGGCTGATCCACTGGGTGGGGTTTAACATCCTCACAGAGACATGGGGGCCTTGTACTGGTCAGAAACCAAGGAGGAACATATTCAGTACCTTCTCAGAGCTCTGGGACCTTTGAATCTGGGACTATCTCTAGTGAATGTAAATTAGAAAAAATATTCTCTGAGTAGAATCAAACCAGGATCAGAAATTTCCTGGGAATGTGCAGATAGAGGTCCCCATCTCCCTCAGGTTTATGGTTTAAATTTACCCTAGAAGCTTTATTTCTGCCTGATGAGAAATTCACATGTAATTGTTTCCAGGTTGGGGGGCATCTTCAGAAGCCAACCCAGAATCATTCCATCCAGGCACAACCTCCATTCTGCTGTACAGAACTCTCCCAGACCAGACTCCAGCCAAGAGGAACTCAAAGATCAGAGAAATGAAGAACTGTATGCACACACCAGGATTAGCTGGAGAAATAGAGCAGGGGGGGGGGTGTTCATCCACACACTCTCTGATAGCAGAAGGATCCCAAAGGAAACTCAAAGATGAGTATGTGTGAAATAAAGACAGCTAAGAATGAATCAGGATCGAAAGAATAGAACCAGGTATCATGAAAGAAGTTAGGAGCATGGGGAAGTGAAATAGATCCCTGAGAAGAAGAGTGGGAACTTTGAAATAGATGTGAGGTCCAGGGTGAGATGGTAGATGAGGCAGAGCAGAAACAAAACAAGTTGGAATATAGATGAGGAAACCTCCCTGTGGTGCCCTGAACACAGCTCAGTGGCTGAGCTCTTGCTTAGCAGCCCGAGGTCCTGGGCTCCATCACCAACTAAAAAGTAAAGTAACAAAGAGTGACCTTGCTTATGCCTGTCATCCCAACTCTTATGAGGCTGAGCCAGGAGGATAATCACAAGTTTTAGTCTAGCCTAAGATATGGGTTGAGAGTCAAAATCAAAGAAAAGAGGGTATGGCCAGGCGTGGCACACGCCTTTAATCCCAGCACTTGGGAGGCAGAGATAAGAGGATCACCATGAGTTCAAGGCCACCCTGAGACTATACAGTGAATTCCAGGTCAGCCTGGGCTAGAGTGAGACCCTACCTCGAAAAACAAAAACAAAAACAAAAACAAACAAAAAAAGAGGGTATGCCCTTCTGTAATACTGTTTGTTGGTTGTGCAGTGATTTCCTCCCAATTGAAAATCCGGAAGGCAAGCAGGTCTGGGAAAGCTGAGACTTGAAAGGTGACAAGGCCTCCCCTCCCCCCAACCTTCCCAATTTATGAAGCAGTAAGCAAACTCTTGACAACTGGTCTTCCTGCAGACACGAAGCTTCCTGGAGTGTTCACCTGTGCTGAGGTGGGCTTCTCTGGGATGCAACTGTCTTTCAGTTGCCCATGCTTCTGTAAGTCACCCTTCAATCTGCTCTGTAAGTAACCCCAAGAAAGTCACTGGGTCACTTAGTTGGACTTTGATGTAACTGTAGTTTGGTCTCCCATCGGAGCCCTATCTGGGGGTGAAGAGACATGTGTTCACATCTCCCCAGGGAAAAGGTTTCACTTAACACTGTTCTCCAGTCAGGGACAGGTCCTTAGAGAACTGGTGGACTCCAGCACTGGGAGCATTCAAGACAAGCCTGGAGCACCCTGCTCTGCTAGAAAGCCAGGAGGTCTCAGGAATGATGGGGACGTGGCTCAGTGACACAGGGCCCTGAATGAACTCCCAAAGACAGAGCAGTGTATAAATAATGCAGTCCTGAGCTGTAACCCAAAGTAGACAATAAAGATCCATTAGTCTATATGACATGAATAAGTAATTGGATAAACACAAACGGAGGAAAGAAACAAACCTTCCTTACGGAAGACTTGTCAATAATTAATACCATCCCTTCTTCCAGAGGTGGAAGCTGACTGTGACCTTGGGATCTGGCCTCTGCCGTTTGCTATTAGGAAACACAGCACAGCCTGGAGCTGCAGGAGGAGGTTATGGTGGGCATGCGTAGAACTTAACCAAATGACCTAGGTTAGCACTGCCAGCAACACTTCCTGCACCGTGGCTGCTGTCACCCCTGTGGAATTCCCCCCTGAACCCTGTCTAATCACCAAGACAAACCAGGCGGTTTCAGCTAAGGTGTTTCTGCAAAACACCTGACCAGGAGCTCCTGTTTGCCTGGCATGCGTGAGGCCCTGGGTTTGATACCCAATATCACATCAACTGGACATGGTGGTGCACGCCTAGGATCCCAGCATTTGGCAGGTAGAGACAGGAAAAACAACCTCAAAACCTGACAGGTGCTTCTCAAGCCTGTCAAGGTCATGGAGAACAGACAGAAGCAAAGGCTGACAGACAGGAAGTCCACTCAACATAAGTTGCATCCTGATGGGAGTCTGGGACAGAAAATCTGAAGGAAAATACTCAGAAAATGAAAAGAAATGGGGACTTTATTTAGTAGAAAATAACTACTGTGGGTTCTTACTTTTGGGTGTGTGTGTATGGTGCATGTGTGTGGGAGGGGGATGTGGGTGTGGGTGGTGTGGTGCATGTGTGTGGATATGCATGTTGAGACCAGAGATTAACGTCCAGCCTCCATTTGCCTTGGGTGTCCTCCTGTGTGCAGCTGCCCTGAGGTCACCAAGTGGTTGCTCTTCACTAGGCCTGGAGTCCCAGGTCAGGATGGGCAGCTCTGGTCCACTCCAGAGGCCACCAGATTCCAGGGAGCTTTCCCAGAATGCCTTGGGGCAACCTCGGCTCCCATTTCATTGGCTGGAGCTATGTCTCATGACCCAGGTGAGTGGGTGGGGGAAATAACTTTTATTCATCTCATTGGTTGGGACATTTCATCCAACTACTGCAGAGTGAGTGGGAGATGTGTCATGTTTCTAAGTGAGTTGATAGCCTCAATTCAGGATTGCTAACTCATAGTTCAGTTTTAGCTGGAAAGCAAAGGTTAAATCCCTTTGTCGAAGCAAAGGTTAAAACCCCCAGAATTTTCCATCTCATTTCCACTGTCTCACTGGATGGACACAATGTCATATTTGCTGCTGTGACCAGGCAGTGAGGACCGGATCTTCGCCTAAGAGCACACAGTGAGTCGACATTGACATCCTGAGCCCTTGCAACCCTCAGCTCCCCAATCACGCCCTCTTGTGTGTCTCCCTGTCCCCAGGCAGCCCCGAGTCACATCCCTGCAGTGTGAGGAGAGAG
>PVHP010036728.1:0-17756 GCA_004024765.1 Zapus hudsonius
GTTCTCCCATTCTCTCTCTGAGCGTGGCAGGCTCTTCCAGAAGGTTCTCCCATTCTCTCTCTGAGCGTGGCAGGCTCTTCCAGAAGGTTCTCCCATTCTCTCTCTGAGCGTGGCAGGCTCTTCCAGAAGGTTCTCCACTTCTCTCTCTGAGTGTGGCAGGCTCTTCCAGAAGGCTCTTCCATTGGCTCTGAGTGTGGCAGTCTCTGCTCATCTTCTAGAAGCAGTGGGGTTGCCAGTCTGTCCTTTTGTTTCCTGTCTTCCCATACCTGTGGCTGACTTGAGAGACATGGAATCCTGTTCTGTGCCACTCTGCTGGACTTTCCCTGCTGTCTTACACTGGGCTTTACCAAGCTGTTGTAGAGACAACAGAGTCCCAAGCCAAGTCCGCAGCAGCACATCCCAGGCTCAGTTAAATGCTTACAACATGAAATAGTGAGGGAAAAGCCTGCTGATTAAGTTCCCATAATTTTCTTTTCCCTTCATTAATTCATAAACATGTAAAAGATTTTTTTCCCCTGGGACTGAAATGATACTGCTCTTCTTTGTGGAGGGAATTGTATCAGTATGCATGGAGTGTTTAAAACATATTTTATACTATAAAGATAGAATTCTCAAAGAAATACTCAACAGTAGATTAAGTGAGTTGCACAGAGAAATTGTAGAAATAGATAAATCTGAACTGTGAGCTTGAAAAAGTTTAGATCACTGCCGACTCACTCCAAGGAAAGGTGTCTAGTTTGATGGGTCACTGAAATGAATCAAGCTTTGAAACAAAGGGCTTCCTCTGAACCCAGCTTTCACAGCTTGATGATTGATGGCTTGAAGATATGTGTCAGGGGAAGATTGCACCCACTTCTCCCTCATCTGCTTACTGGCAAAACTAAGTCAGACTGAAAAACCAGAATCCAGATGAATTTCTGGTGCCCAAAGGCAGATGGCTGATTGTCATATATGCTCTGGGTAAACTGTGAGCAGCTTAGAGAAAGCAATGCCAGGGATAGACAGTACATGTTGGCTCCCTATAGAAATATCTTCCAAGAGTCGCTACTGGATGGCCATAGACTAGAGCCCAGTGGATAGGATGGCTAGATAGAAATGTTCCTTTCCAATATGGGGCCTAGGAATTGGCCAAGAGGAAGACTACAACATTCAGGATGGGAAGGAATTCTAAGACTTAGCTGAAACTTAGAATGTGATAGCATAACTGCAGCCCTGAAGTGTACGGAACACCTGAGGTACTGAACATCCAGAGGCACTAAGCAGCCCAAGGTATTGCTTGTGTCTCCATGACATGAACACTGTATATTCAATGACTAGAAGACCATTTTATCTACTTAGACTCAAAAATTATATTACTTGAATTTTCTCACTTTCGGCTCTTTTGGCATGAATTTCTCAGGAGTGTGTTGGAAAGTATGAAGGGGGAGGAGTAACCTTTGGTCCTCCTCTCCTCAGACATACTATAGTTAGTCTACACTGGATAAAATCCAATTTTCAGTAAGGTTTTCTTTTCCTTTTATGTTGATTGCTTTAATCATAATTATAAATATACAAAGTCTAAATTTTAGCTCTCTAGGCACAGCAAAATAGGTATCCTCACAAAGTAGTTCTCTGTGACTAGTAAATGAGCTTCCATCAGTTCTGCAATTCAGAAATGCATACTGCTGTGTTTTTAAATGCTGGAACCCAAAATGATAGGTTTTAGCTTGTATTTGTTACTCACGCATGACTGCTGTCTTAGGAAACCCTGGAGACCTATGCTCACAAAACTGCCAGTTCAAAGGAAAGGCCCAAATGATGAGTTTTCATCATATCTTGATTCTTTTTATACTTTAAGAATAATCATCAGCAAAGTTTTCAGTATCATGAAAATAGAGATCTATGCTTACATTTTCCAGCATTATGTAACATTAAAAAGCGAGCAATAAGCATAATGCACAAAGAAAAACCTTGCGTTAAAGGATAGTAGATTCTTATGAAGAAATACTAAAAAAGTATTGATGGTAAAGTAGGGTACAGACACATCAAGGATATGATCTAGTTTCTCGCTTCTACATGTTCCAAAGAGCATCTCCAGAGGGGGAATTCTCTCACGTTCACATCTGTGTTTTCTGTACCCCTGAGACATTGTTTATAATTAAATGTTTGTTTTCAAAGGTGTTTGAGTTTTACTAGCTTCCAAACATCTATAATCAAGTATAGGTTATATAGAATCAAAAGGATATGTACCACTTTTAAAAAGCAACTTTGGAATTATTTTTCCCCATGGGTAGGCCTTCTGAATAAAGACTTATTCACACGAGGGGAACCAATCAGATGACTTTTGTGTTCAAAGATGTTCACTGCAGGTAACAGCTAGGGCAGACTTCTGCTTTAAAAATTTCTCTTTTCTAACCTGATCAAAATGAGGTAATCAGAGAAATAAAAATAACACGCTCTGCTTTCCCTTTCTTCATAATCTTAACAGCCATTCACACATATCAAACAATTGTTTTACAAAAGGTAATGCACGTGGTATCTGTTGTGTCCATCTTCTTTCAGGTGGAATACTTTCTTAATATTTTATATTTTCGGAGGATTTCCTTTAAAAGATATCTTCAGGGAGTACGTACATTTGGATAACTGATATTCCTGTTTTCTGGACAGTAAATCTGCTTGCAAAGTTAAGGTTTTTAAGAAAGTAGTTATCCTGTATTAATACTGAACTTACCTCAATAATATTAAAGAATTCTGACATTGTAAATAAGTAAAATGCAAAATTTTGAATTTATTCTTTCTAATCTTATGATAGTACAATACTGTGCAATTGGAGTTGGTTAAGCTTCAGTCTGTGAACATGTCTGAATCTAGAAGGTCTGAATATATCAGTTTCCTTTAGACCAGACTGGTTATTATTAGTGGTAATTTGAGGAAAAGGAAGAACAGAAAGAAGGTAGTCTTAGACAGATCTAAGGGGTTACATGGGCACCCCACAGTGGCCACTCACTCTTCTAAAGCACAGTATGCATACACCTTCATGGTTCCCAGAGAGGACACCCTTAGATGCTGGCAGGTAAGAACTACTTCTGGCCCCACAGAAGAGTAGAGACTATGTACCTGTGATCAGGGGCAAGGTGTAGGGAACATTACCTCTCCAGCACTGTAACTCCTGAGCCTCTGCAGGTGCTGTCGGTGAGTCAGATGATTGGGAAGGCGACCATTCTGAAGAGGGATGCGGGGATCAATGAATGTGGTAGCTCGACTGTTGTGGTCTACAAAGAAAGACTGCAGATAGACAAGTAAGAGAAGTGCACTGTGAGGAATGGGGCTGGTGCTGAAAAGGAATGATATGAGTCTCAGTCATCACTCTTAAAGAGATAGCAAATGAAATATGATGGTGATATTTTCCCTCAGGCTTTCTATGCTCATATAAAAATATCTACATGTTCTCTCCACATCAGAACCTATAATTCCGTTATAAGAAATTTTCATATTGTGGTGGTTTATCTCAATTGGGCAAGTCTGTGAAGGATTTTCTAGATTAGATTGGTTGAAGCAGAAGACTCATCCTAAATGGGCTGGGCGCCTGAACTGTATAAAAACGAGAAAGCTGGCAGAGCAGCTGTATTCATTTCTCTTTCCTCCTGACATCAGATGCAAGTGGCTAATGGCGTCCCACTTCTGACACTATGCCTGTGGACTGTAACCTTGAACTGGACTCCCAAATAACCCCTTCCTCCTTAAGTTGCTTTTGTCAGGCATTTTGTTGCTACACACAATGAGCATTTCTGTATGATATCAAAATACTCCTAACAGAGCTTAATGAGTTTATTAAGTATATTAATTTGTTGGTTGTATTCTAATTAATTTCACTACATTTTATTGCTAGATGTTTGAATTTTTTTGCTGTTTTAAAAGTTCACTTCAGTAAACATTCTAATATTTGGTAAAATTTACTCTTTAAATTTAAAGTTATCTCTAATAAAAGTGAAGTTAATCTTTTTAAACAAAATCTTTAGTATTATAGGACATCCTTTCAATTATTCACTTTAGAACAGAATGCAATGTTTGATGAAGACATATTGACTTATATAACCTCAGGCAGTGCTAGCTTTAGACATTTCTAGATGTCATCTGACAAAAGTAAAGAGATTTTGCATTAATTTTGCAATTATTCATTAGAGGTATAATTTCAGGTACTAAATGTCATGGTAAGCAAGTCACACAGATTTATTATAGAAATCACAAATACTTTCAAGGACAAAGGCAAATAAAATTTTCTCAATATCAAGAGAATAAATATCTGTGGCTTACAATAAAATTTCTCTAGATAGCAACTCACACAAGACTGAAAAGGGCTGAATGTTGAAGAGCTCAGATGATGTGTCTCGAAAAACAGACTCAAAAGTGACACTGTGTAAAATGACCTCAGCAAATGGCATCCGTGATCTCTAGTTTGCTGACTATGACATTTGCAATGTTTTTTTTTGGGAGGGGTTTTGAGGTAGGGTCTCCCTCTAGCCCAGGCTGACCTAGAATTCACTATGGAGTCTCAGGGTGGCCTTGAACTCACAGCAATCCTCCTATCTTTGCCTCCTGAGTGCTGGGATTAAAGGCGTGCGCCACCACACCCGGCTTGCAATGTTTTATAAAACAACCAATTTTAGTAAATTTTAGTTATTTTAGTAAAATAACTGTTGTGAGGACTTTAAATGATGTTAAAAATACAATAAATCATCTGATTTAGATGAAACGTTAGTGAAAAAGACCCAAAATATATAAACATGTATATATAAAAGATTTTAAGCAAACAAAAAACTGCCCAAATCAATAAATATCAAAGTAGATTTTATCACTCAAATATATTCCTAGATGTTTATAAAAAATTAGATTTCATACTTTTGTGCATATTTACTATTTTTAGCAAAAAGTTGATTACTGAGATAAAGTTATAAATATATTTAAGATAATTGTTCTGTATCAACAATCTACATTCTTGACAGTTGTACAGGTAGTACGATAGCCTGTTTTATGATGTCCTTTTTTATAATGCTTTTGGAATTAGTGAGTAATTTTGAAAGAACTATTAGAAATGTTGAAAGGTGAATAACAGTTAATTCTAATTTACCATGCAATTTATAAAAAAAATTATAGGCTCATTAGCCAATATCATTAGATAGTACTGTTTACATGATTTTTTTTTGTGTTAGTCATGATGCCTGTTGCTGTGATCCGACCAAAAAGTAATTTAAGGAAGAATTAATGTTGGCTTACAGTTTGAGGTTACAGTCTATCATGGCAGGGAAGGTATAGCAGCTGGAGATTGAAGCAGCTGGTCACAGTGAGGAAGACAGAGTTGTGAATGCTGGTGCTCAGCCACCATCTCTCTCCTTTTTATACAATCCAGGATCCCAACCCATGATATGGTGCCAGTCATAAGTTAAGGTGGGTTGTCCCCATCTCAGTTAACCCAATCAAGATGATTTCTCTCAGGCAGGCCTAGATATGAGTTTCCTAGGTCATTCTAAATAATCTCAAATTTCTGTTTTGGGTGGAGTATTAAGGTTTTATTATTAATTCACTTATTTCAATGTGCCATTAGTTACACACCTTTCCTCATGGGCTACAACCTTGACACTAGAAGCCAGATAAATCTTTCCTCCTTATTACGTTTATTATTTCAGGTATTTTGAATAGTAATACAAAGTTGACTAACACCTGTTTCTAGTGGGAAAACAGTTTTACCAAGCCAGCATATAAACTGTTTTAGGTACATCTTTGATTTTTCACTTGTAAATAATAGTAAATTCTGTCTCCTTTACAAGAACATTTTTCATTTTTATCTCTTTTCTTATGATATTGGCGAGAACATATATTTTGGAATTGACTTTTTACTTAACTTATTCATTTATAAGATATAAATGTGTATTTAATTTGTATGAAGTACTTTTGTAGTACCTGTTGAAAAAAATTAACTGAAATTCCTCAATAACTTATAAACTATTGGTTTAAATACTAGCAACAACAGATTTATCAGTAGTAAATCTTATATCTTTTGGAAAATCTATTTAGTTGTAGAGGTTGATTTTTCTAAAAGACTAATATTTCTTTTTTTTTCAGTTAGGGATTGAATTTAGGACTTCACACATTACATTCTACCATTAGATACACCTCATGCCCAAAACATTTTTAACATGAGCCTTTTAGAAGTGTGCCCATACTTTTTTTGGTGTGTGTGTGTGTGTGTGTGTGTGTGTGTGTGTGTGTGTGGTGGGGGGGCGTGCACACATGCGTGCATGAGTATGCATGGGTCATGGCATACATGTGGAAGTTGGAGGGCAATGTTGGGTGTCAGACCTCACCATCTACCTTATTTGAAAGGGGTGTCTCATTATTCTTTGCTGTAAATGCCAAGTTGGCAGGTCCAGGAGCTTATAGGTAGGCGATTCTCCTGTCTCCTTCCCACTTCTTGCTCTAGGATTATAGATGCTAGTGCTACAGCATGCAGTGTTATGTGACTTCTGTGCAACTGAACTCAGAAAATCACACTTGCACAAGAAGCAATTTATCCTCTGAGCCATCTCTCTAGCCTCTATATGTTTTTAAAATTCAAAATCCCCTAGAGCTATTTGTATTCATGTATACTTATTTCTATGTAATTATTTTATTTTTATTAGTATATATTCACTATCCATAATGGGCTTCATTGCAACATTTTCATATATGTATGTCATGTGTATAGATCATATTTACCCTCTGTGACCTTCTTTTATTCTCTTTGTACACCCACTGGTCTCCTTTCCTTCCCACGTAGTACCCTGATGCTTCCTTGTCATTTTTAAAACCTTTTTATTGGCAGCTTCCATAATGATAGGGAATAAACCATGACAATCCCCCCCATGTCATTTTTTAAAAAGATCATCCAGTGAGTTACATTAGGGCTGTTTATAGGAGCATGAAGAAGGGTTTTTTATACAAGAGCATGGGTGCCTTACCAGTGACTGAACCACTGAAGAACATACATCCCTATCCTCTGGTTCCATTGGCTATGTAAATCCTCAGGGAGGGGTGAGGTCTTGCGGGCCCCTCCCCATCTATGATAAGATGTTGTTGGTCTCAGTCTTGTGCAGTTAATTGCAGTTGCCATAAATTCAAAGTGCAATGGCCATATCATTCCTAAAAGTTGGCATTCTATACCATTCCCCTACTTCCTCTGGTTCTGAACCTCTTTCCATCCCTTCTTCTGTGATATACCTTATGCCTTTGAGAGGGGAATGATATATATATGTTTCATTTATGGCTGAGCATTCAGTTATTGATAATTCATGTCACTTCTACCACTTCTGAGCCTCTGAATCTACTGTTTTCCACTGTACAAAGAAGCTTCTCCAGCCAAAGCTGACAGCAATAATATATGGACATAAACACAGTTATTTGACAGCCATATCATACTAAAGCAAAATAACAGTAGTATTCTATGACATCCCCAGCCATGGGCTTTTGACTGGGCTTATAGTACCAGGTGAGGATTCCCTCCTGTGGAATAGGCCTTTAATTCAAGTTCAGAATTACATGTTACACCTGACCCCACCCCCAATAGACTGTCACTATTACAACCAGTAGGCACATCTTGCCTGACTGGTTAGTAGGGTTGCATGCAGGATTCACAGCTGGGTAAAATTGTTAATGAGAATTCTCCCCCAGTAGCCTCCGAGTGCTAGCCAGTAGGGAGGATGCTTCAGCTCAATTCTAGCTTGCTTTCTCTATGTTCTAGGACCAGAATATGTGGTGTCTTCTTCCATAGGGTCTTAGAATCTAGTTCTGGTGGGCAACTAACAGCAGTGGAAATTGCCTGCATTATTTTAGGAGCCTCAGGAGCTTCCCTGGACAACATCCCATAGGGAAGTACCTTATCTCTGGCTAGAGTTTCATTTAATAATCCATGATTTCTGTGAGAAGTTTTAATTAAAATTAGCTTATCATATAGCTTATTTTCTTAAAGGTTTTGCATATATAGCTTGTTTAGGTTGATCTCCTACATTCCTTCCTCCCCCCCTTCACCTTGCACACCCTCCTCACTTAGGGTTGTTCAACCCAATATTATTTCTTTAATTTTGGTGTCTCATGCATTCTCCTGGCCCCCTCCTAGATCCTTAAAGGCTCTTTCTCTCCTTTATACATCGCATGTGTGATTCATGGGTTCATTGCCATAGATGTGATACAAAAGTTTGATCCCTACAAAGATGTTACAAGCTGCTGTTTTTAAATTGTATTCACCTCTTTCTCATGCTCTTCAACTCCCACCTCTAATGATTCTCCAATCACTGATCTCTTGTCAATTTAAACTGTTTTTCATTTTGAGAAAGGAATGATATAATATGTATTACTTTGAAACTGACTTTTTAACCCAAAATATTGCTTGAGATCCATCTAAGTTGTCCCACTGACTCATCTTTTTAATTGCTAATATTACAGGACACAGATGTCCCACAGGTTGTGAAAATAGATGCTCCTTTTTGATCTAGCTTTATTAGTGACAGTATGATTGCTTCATATGATGAATTAGGCAGCTTCCATGCTTTCTTAAGTCTTGTGTTTATAAAGGTATCTGGGAGTGGGCAAGTACTGCATTGATGCATTTTCTCATTTATTCCTTGATTATAGGTTGATTTAGTTGTTTACATTTCTCATGTCTATTTTAAAATCATGCATATAGTATAATTGTTTTAAAGTTATACACTACATATTTTCTCCATCGATTGCAGACTTTATATAATCATATGTATGATTTACTTTAATTTTTTTCCCTGGAGGTCGATGTCTAGGGAGATGGCTCATCAGTTAAAGGCAGTTGTTTGCAAAGTCTGTTAACCTGAGTTTGATCCCTTCCAGCACTCACATAAAGCCAGATACAAAATAGTGTATGCATCTATGATCCCAATGTGCCTAGACAGTGACAGGGGAGCCAGAAGATTCTGAAACTCATGAGCCAGTTAAACTGGTATTCATGTGCAGCAGCAAGAGACCCTGTCTCAAGGAAAGCAGAGGTGCATAGATACCTGGAGGTTGTCCGCTGACCTCCACACTTGGGCCATGACATACATTCTACTTCCACATGCATACCCCTACTCATACACACCCTGACACACACACACACACACACACACACACACACACACACACACACACTTCAAAACAAAAATCATAATAGAGGAAGCCTCAGCAGGAGTTGGTCACATGCCTTTAATCCCAGCACTCAGGAGGCAGAGGTAGGAGGATCACTGTGAGTTTAAGGCCACCCTGATACTACATAGTGAATTCCAAGTCAGCCTGGGCTAGAGAGAGATTCTGTCTCAAAAAAAAGAGACACCTGTTTTTCCAGGCATCATCTTGACACATTTGTTAAAAATAAGGGACTAAATAAATTTCAAAAGCTTTTGCATAGCAAAGTAAATTATCAATGGAGTGAACACTTTCACAACGGGAGAAGGCCTTTACTAGCAATATTCCAGACGTATCTAGAATTAACTCCAAAAGTGAAACACTAAGCCCCCCAAACTATCTAGTAATCAATGGTCAATGAACAGAACAGACAGGTTGCAAAAGAAGAATCAAAGTGTGGTGGTTTATATCAGATGCCCTCCATAAACTCATATGTTTTGAATGTTTGGTCCTAGCTAATGGCAGTTGGGGAGGTGGAGACTTGCTGGAGGAAATGTTACAGACCTGTGGTTTTATAGCCAGCTCCCCCTTCCCAGAGCTTGGCTCTTCTTCACTCTTCTGCTGCTGTTTTCCTCCTGATGTGGCAAGGACATAATGTCTAGCTTCAGCTCTACCATCATGAAATCTCCCCTGGAGACTAAGCCAAGATAAGTCCTTTACTCCCACGAATTGTTTTTGATTGGGTATTTTATCATAGAAATGTGAAGGTAACTACAGCAAAAAGCTTGACAAATATTTAAAAAAGTGTTCACTATCCTTGGCCATTAGGAAAATGCAAATTAAAACTTCTCTGAGATTCTATCTCACCCAGGTCTGAAAGGCTAATATCAAGAAAACAAATGTTGGTGAGGATGTGAGTAAAATGGAACCCTTATTCACTTTTGGTATAAGTGGAAATTAATGCAACCACTATAGAGAGCAGTGTTCGGGCTTCTCAGAAAGCTTAAAATAAAACTAATATATGACCCAGTTAGTCTACTCCAATACATATACCCAAAGGACTCCACATCTAGCTACAGAGACACTTGCAAATTTATATTTATTGTTGTAGCACTCACAATAGCAAGGAAATGGAATCAGCTTAGATATCTCTGAATAGATGAATGGATAATGAAAATGCAATCCCAATGGATACGGTGGTTTGAATGTAGATGTCTCCTGTATATCTTCAGGATTTATGGTTAAACTTTCTATTTAGTCCCAAGCTGGTAGAGCCCTTGTGAGGGGGAACACAGGTGAAGGAGATGTGCTGCTGGGGACAGACCTTGAATTTGATTTGTCTAGCCTATTAGATGTTAACTGTCAGCCTGCACATGCCTCTCTCTCTCTCTCTCTCTCTCTCTCTCTCTCTCTCTCTCTCTCTCTCTCTCTCTCTCTCTCTCCTGTAGGTGTAGAACCTTGTGAGCAGCTGCCATGCTTTTCTCTATGATGAAGCTTCCCCTCAAAACTATAAGCTTGAAATAAAACCTTCCCTCCTATAAACTGCTTTTGGTTGGGTGTTTTGGCCCTGACGCAAGAAGCTATTACCAAAATTGGTGCTGAGAAGTGGGATCATTGCTGTGGTGAATCTTGTAAGGAATATGAACATGAATTATATTGCCTTTTCTAAGGGTTATGAATAAACTTAGCTCTGAAAAGAGATCAGATTATGGGAAACCTCTCCTGATTTTCAATAGTTCTTGAAACCTGCAGGGTAAAACAATGAGACAAGATACTCGGTTGTCTTTGAGATCAAAACAATCCTTGAGAGCAAAGCTTCCTTTGGCACCTGGCAAAAGGTCCCTAAGTCCTCCCTTCCTTTATGTTTTCCTCTATAACAGGACCATTTTCATATTTTAGCCAATTTTGTAAGAATGTGAGGCTGACCTCTGACCAGTTAATTAGAGTGATGCACAGGACACTTCTTCTGCAGTAGGAAGTGAAAACAACAGATTCACTGTTGTGCTTGCTTGCCTGAACTTTTTCTATCTGCACACCCTTCTGTAGAAGTAAAATTTTGCCCTGACAATATACTGTGGATTGAGGGTCATTCTCAAACTCTAGGCTGGTTTCTAACAATCTGACCATGTTGGTTTTGGTCTTTTGGAACTTTTTTTGCAAAAAGAATATGGAAGGATTTGGTATTTGGACTAGAGAAGCCTTGCATTGCTGTAGGCAGAGCTTGATGGGCCATTCTTATGAGATTATGAAACTCTTAAACTAAGAGAGAAATATGGACTGTAACGGTGTGGTTTTTGAGGGACACTGTTGGAACTGGGCTACTTTTGGAACCTGAGAATTTGAATAAAGTTGAGTTTAGAAGCAATGATTGGTGTCTATGGCAGACAAAAAGGGTAGAACAGAAAAATGTGAAAAAGATAAAGTTTAACACAAAAAGAAATGTAAGAAAGTTTGAGCTCCCAGGCACAAAAACTGGTTTAAGGACACTTAAATTGAAACTGTTAAAGAGAATACTACCACTAAAAGTGGGCCAATCATTCTACATGGACAAAGGGAAGGATTCATTTGTGAAACCAAATCCACTGATGATTTAAACTAGTATGAATGCAAATTCTTTGAATGGAAGGGGCCTAAAAGAAGAATGCCTAAGGCATATCCTGACTCTCAAATTTAAGCTTTATTTCCCTCTGGATTTATAAATTTGGTGATGTTGGACACTTGATAATGATTTTGGCAGCATGAAAATACAGAAAATAGGGTCAGTATTTCACACAATTCATAGTATTAAATATCCTTATTGAACTATCAGGCAAATACAAATTAAAACAACCATGAAATTCTATTTCATTCCAATCAGAATGGCTATCATCAAACAACAACAACAACAACAACAACAAAAAAAAACAAGGGATGTGAGGATGTGGAGAAAGAAGGACCCTTATTCACTGCTGGTGAAGGTATAAACTGGTGTCACCACTAAAGAAATAAGTGTGGAGGGATTGGATCTGAGGAAGCCATGCTTACTAGAATGTGAAGGTGTCTTGCTGTGGGCTGAACTGGCCTGTATAGTGACCAGTGTGGTCACTCCTGGTACCACCTGACCTCTGTTCACACAGCAAGAGCTGAGTGAATGCCATCTTCCAAAACTTCAGGGGCCATTTGTGTCCACCCTTAGTAGAGTTTTAAGACTTTGGGGAATTGAGGCAAGATGGCAAATGAGTAGCAGCATCGCCAGGACTCTCTCTGTAAGGTTTGATTTTCCAGCTGGGATCCAAACCCCAGACCCCAGCCGGACCTGAACCCAACACCACCCTCTCCCCAGCTCCTGCACCAGCCCAGACAGGGTTCCCCAGGAGCAGAGGCCTCAGGCAAATTCCTGGAACCTCTGGCTGGGAGTGCCAGAGGCATGTAGCAGAGGTCAGCTTCTTCCCAGGTCAAAACATTTATAAAGTCTTGGAAGGGGCCCTGAGGGGGTGCACAGAATATCGGAGGGGCTCTGAAAATAAGTGGAGGAGGGGAAGATCAGAGGCATTCGGAGGGAAGGGAGCCAAGGGGAGGTGAGAGGCGCTGTCCCTAGTGGCAGGCCTGCTTGTTGCAGGCTGGTGAACATTCACTGAATTCTCATTAAAAAATTTTTTTTTCCTCTTTTCTTTGCTGAAGTCAGGTGGGAAAACACTGGGCTCTGTAATTTGGGGTGCTGGGTCTGTTTCTACTGCAGTATACCAATTGGGTACAGGGGCGTATGTGGTGGCTCTAAAATTAACAGTCACATACAGAGGGATCCAGACAGGTAAAGGTCTAAGCCTCTCAGGGGACAGAACACCCTAACAGGAAAGACCTCAGTCTAAGATCAAACTTGATGATCATTCCACTGGAAGCAAAGTGAGCTGAATAGCACTCCCCAGGGTGCCTGAGTCCCACTCCCCTACCTGACATGGGCAGAAACCAACAAAAAAAACCTTCAGAAATTAGAAAGAACTCCCCAACTCAGGGCCTCTAGTCCCATTATGGAACAGGAAAGTGACAAGAAAGTGGAGACAACAAATATACAGTCCCAAAGAGAGAATAATATGACTCCTGGCCACAACTGCAATGTTAACATGAAGCAGTTAATGGCTGATATGGAAACTATGAAAAAAAGACATGAATGAGATGAAGCTCAACAACACAAGCATAGATTTCAGACTCAATTTAATGGAGAGAAATATGAAAGACTTCAAAAACACATTAAGAGAATTGACGGTGAACCCAACTATGGGAGGAGCTGGACGGTTGATTAAATTTGATGAGGACTTAAGAAAACTTAAAAATAATTTTCAGGAATCCCTAGAAAAAACAAAAATAGACTGGAAATTGGATCTCACCAAAGAATTGGAGACCATAAACAAAATTATAGCAGAAACCAAAAATGAAACGGAGTTGTTAAAAACCTCCCTTGAATCAATTAGTCCCAGAGTCAACAATCTGGAGGACAGACTCAGACCTTGAGGACAAGACAGAAGGAATTAATAAGGAAGTCATAGGTTTCAATAAATTCTACAAATTAAGTGAGCAAAATTTGAGGGATCTATGGGATACCATAAAGAGGCCCAATATTAGAATCATGGGGATCCCAGAGGGAGAAGAAGCCCAGGCTAAGGGCAAAGGAAATATTTTCAACAGAATTATTCAAGAAAACTTCCCCTATTTAACAAGAGAAAGCCTGCTCAATATTCAAGGGGCCCAGAGGACTCCAAACAGACAGGACATGAAGAGGAATTCTCCAAGACACATTTTAATCAAGATGCCTAATATAGAAAGCAAAGAGAAAATATTCAAAGCTGCAAGAGAAAAGCAAACCATAACTTACAAAGGAAAATCCATCAGACTTACCTCAGACTTCTCATTAGAAACCATGAAAGTCAGAAGGGCTTGGAATAATGCTTTTCAGGGCCTAAAGAAGTATGGCTTTCAACCTAGACTACTGTACCCAGCAAAGCTATCCCTCAAAATAGATGGAGAAGTGAAAGTATTCCATGAAGTAAACCAGCTCTACAACTATTTGAAAACAAAGCCAAAATTTCAGAAGATCCTGCAAGAGATATCCCACACAGAAGAATCAAGAAATCTACCTCAGAAGAGTACCAGAGATCAGACACAATAATCACAATCAGTGTGCTAATAACAGCAGCACAGACAACAACCGCCATTAACCCTTCATCATGGCAGGGCTTAAAGCAAACCTCATAGTTATATCACTGAATATCAATGGACTTAACTCCCCTATAAAAAGACACAGACTTGCAGGGTGGATCAGAAAAATGGACCTTTCAATCTGCTGCCTCCAGGAAATGCACTTTACCTCTAAAGACAGCAATCTTCTTAGAATAAAAGGATGGAAAACAGTTTATCAGGCATGTGGAAGTAAAAAGCAAGTGGGTGTGGCTACATTAATCTCTGACAAAATAGACTTTTCATCAAAATCAATTAAAAAAGATAATGATGGGCACTTCTTACTCATCAAAGGAATGATCCAACAGGAAGATATCACCATCATTAACATATACACACCAAATGTGGGTGCAACACAGTTCATAAAGGAAACCCTACTCAAAAATGAAGCAGAAATAGACTCTAATTCCATCATAGTAGGAGACTTTAATACACCTCTATCATCTCTAGACAGATCAACCAAACAGAAGATCAGCAGGGACATAACGGAGCTCAATAACACCACTGACCAGCTGGGGATAACAGATATTTACAGAAAGTTCCACCCCAAAGACACAGAATATACATTCTTCTCAGCAGCACATAGGACTTTTTCTAAAATTGATCACATCCTAGGGCATAAATCATCCCTAAACAAATTCAGGAAGATTGACGTAGTTCCTTGCATCATATCAGACCATAATGCATTAAAGGTAGAAATTAACAATGAAACAGGACCCAGAAAATACACAAAATACTGGCGCCTGAACAATTCTCTCCTAAAAAATGATTGGGTCATCCAAGAAATAAAACAGGAAATTCAGAATTTCCTAGTAATAAATGATGACAAAAACACATCTTATCAGAACTAGTGGGACACAATGAAGGCAGTCCTAAGGGGGAAGTTCGTTGTGCTAAATGCCTTCATATTAAAGACAGAGAGGTCTCAAATCAATGACCTAACCACCCACCTAAGATCATTGGAACAGCTAACCCGAGGAGCTCAAGACAAAAGGAAATAATTAAAATCAGAGCTGAGATTAATGAATTGTAAATAAAGACAATGATTAAAAAGTAGATAAATCAAAGAGTTGGTTCTTTGAAAAAGTTAATAAGATTGACAAACCCCTGGTCAATCTAATCAAACGAAGAACTTAGAAAGCCCAAATCAACAAAATCAGAAAGGACAAGGGTGAGATCACAACAGATCCCGAAGACATTGGAAGTATCATCAGGTCATACTTCTAAAACCTCTACTCCACAAAATTAGAGAACCTGGAAGAAATGGATAAATTTTTGGACACCTACCAACTACTAAAGCTTAACCCAGAGCAGATAAAATCACTAAACAAGCCTATCACTTCCACAGAGATTGAAGATGTAATTAAAAACCTTTCCAAAAGGAAAAGCCTAGGACCAGATGGTTTCTCAGCTGAATTATACCAAGCCTTCATCATAGAGCTGAAACCACTCTTTATAAAGCTTGTTAGAAGCATAGAAAAAGAGGGAAGGCTTCCAAACACCTTCTATGAAGCTACCATTGCCCAAATCCCCAAACCAGGCAAGGATGCAACAAAAAAGAGAACTACAGACCCATATCTCTGATGAACTTAGATGCAAAAATCCTTAACAAAGTCCTAGCAAACCAGATACAATGCTACATCAAAAATATTATCCACCCTGACTAAGTTGGCTTCATCCCAGAGATGCAGGGACGGTTCCAACATATGCAAGTAGATAAATATAATCCACCACATTAATCGGCTCAACCTCAAAAACCATATGGATATCTCAATAGATGTGGAGAAGGCCTTTGACAAAATTCAACAGCACTTCATGTTCAAAGCTCTGGAAAAAAATAGGCATAGAAGGCCTATAGCTCAACTTAATAAAGGAAATTTACAAAACTCCTAAAGCACAAATCATTCTCAATGGGGAATGACTCAAGGAGTTCCCACTCAATTCAGGAACAAGACAGGGGTGTCCACTCTCACCACTGCTCTTTAACATAGTGCTTGAAATTCTAGCCCAAGTGATAAGACAGGAGAAGGGCATAAAAGGGATACAAATCGGAAAGAAAGAAATTAAACTATCCCTCTTTGCAGATGACATGATCCTTTATATATCATACCCAAAGAATAGTATCAGTAACCTCTTGAAGGTGATTAATGCCGTCAGCAATGTGGCTGGATACAAAATTAACACACAAAAATCAGTAGCCTTTCTTTATGCAGAAGAGAAGCAGACAGAAAAAGACATAAGAGAGACTGTCCCATTTTCTATAGCCTCAAAAAAATCAAATACCTTGGAATATCACTAACCAAGGTTGTGAAGGACTTATATAAGGAAAATATTGAAACACTCAAGAAGGAAATAGAGGAAGATGTGAGAAGATGGAAAGATATTGCATGCTCATGGTTAGGGAGAATCAATATAGTAAAAATGGCAATCCTTCCAAAAGCGATTTACAGACTCATTGCCATGCTGATAAAATCCCAGCCTCTTTCTTCACAGACATAGAAAAAATAATCTCTAAATTTATTTGGAAGGGCAAAAGACCTCAGAAAACCAAAACTATTCTAAGTAAAAAAGCCTACTCAGGAGGTAACACCATGTCTGACTTAAAAACATACTACAAAGCCATAGTAACTAAAACAGCATGGTACTGGCATAAAAATAGATGGACAGATCAATGGAACAGAATTGAAACCTAGCCTTAAATGGAAGTAACTTCAGTTTTTTGGTCTTTGACAAGGGGGCCAACAATGTATGCTGGGCCAAAAATAGCATCTTCAACAAATGGTGCTGGATGAATTGGATAAACATGTGTAAAAAAATGAAAATAGACCCACTCCTTTCACCATGCACAAAAATCAACTCCAAATGGATCAAAGACCTCAATATAAATCCTGAACCCTGAACACCCTGGAAGAAAAAAATAGGAGGAACTTTACATGAAATAGGAGTAGAGAAAAATTTCCTGAGCAAAACTCCAGCAGCCCAGGAAATGCAACAATCACTTAACCAATGGGACCTGATCAGGCTCAAAAGCTTCTGTACAGACAAACAAACCATACTCAGAGCCAATAGACCCCCATCAAACTGGGAGATGATTTTTACCAGCTATAAGTCAGACAAAGGCGTAATCTCCAGATCTTACAGAGAACTAAAAAAAAATAATAATAAAATCCCAAACAGCCCCCTCACAAAATGGGGCACCGATCTTAACAGAGAAATCACAGAGGAGGAAGCACAAATGGCCTTGTCCCATGTAAGAAAGTGCTCAGCATCCTTAAGCATCAGGGAAATGCAAATCAAAACCACAATGAGATACCACCTTACCCCTGTCAGAATGGCAATCATAAAGAAAATCAACAACAATCGTTGCTGGCGAGGATGCGGGGAAAAAGGAACCCTCATTCACT
>PVHP010036729.1:0-17752 GCA_004024765.1 Zapus hudsonius
AGGCCAGCAGAGAATGTCGGGGTCCTCCTCTACTCCTCCTCTTACTCCTTGAGATGGTGGTCTCTCTGAACCTTCCTATTTCCATGAGCTCGTGATTCTCCTGTCTCTGCTCCCCACAAGGCTGGGGTGACAGACATGTGGAGCCATGTCCAGATGTTTATGCAGATGTTGGGGAATCCAGTTCATAGTGTCTGGCCTTCCCGGGTTCCCAGTATCTTACAGGAGGTGGTCTTGCTGAACCATCTCCTCAGCCCAGTCACTTAAATCTGTTCAAGATTAACGTTGAAAGCCCAAATTGTGGGCTTGGTTAAGATGAGCACATAAGTAAATTTCTGTGGAATGTGCTCCACATTGACTTCAAGGCTAATATTACTCAAAGCTTTTTTTTTTAAAAAAAAAAAGGAAGTTCAATAGGACCGTAAGACAGACTTTCTTTGACTGGTACTTACAGTTCTAATAAAAGAAATCTCACATCCCTGTCAGCCTTCTGTGTGAGCTGTGTGAGCATTAGTTCTCCACACTTGGAAGGCATCCTCACAAGCACCCGAAGACTAGGGAAAGTCCACATTGCTGGGCCGGAGCCACCAAGTTTCTGATTCCTTAGAGCCTGGTTAGGGCCTGAGAATTTGCATTTTGAGCAAGTTCCCAAATGATGCGATTGATCCAGGAGCTGCGCCTTAATAGTACTGTTGTAAAAAATACATAGCCACAGATGTGGGTTAGATCACATGCGAGCGTGTGACCTAACATGAGCCCATGTGTCGTTCTGTGCTAGGCTGAGAACATACACCTTGCTCAGTCAGCACAGGTGCTGGGAGAGGCACAGCTTCGAAACCACCAGGCTATATTGCCACATTTTGAAAAAGGCTTAGCACACAAGTGAGTCCCATCCAGTCCTCCTATAGCAAGGGACAGATGGCAAGAGGAAGGTGCCAGGTCTGAACCTGGTACCCACTTCCCCACCAGACCCGGGGGAGCATACAGGGCTGTCAGCTTGGATCCTGACAATGATCTACATGTCAGTACAGAGGATGTGTCAGGGCTCAAGGAGCTCAGGCTTCTTTGAGGTTGGAAGACTGGATGGAGAAACTGACCAGTCAGAGCGTAGGATGCACAACCCTGTGTGGTGGGAAGGAGCATTAGACGCTTCTCACAGGGACCACGTGGATCTGTCAGTCACAGGCAGCTGAGGAGACCCAAGACTCAATACAGAAGGCTCTCAGTTATTAGAGTCAGTCCAGGTGGGCCTCGACTGGAAGCTCAGACATGACTCAGTCTACAGACAGGGACAAGACCATCCTCGGCTGTGATCAATGCCGCCAGGAAGTCAGAGCACAATAGAAGGGAAGATTTGCAATTACCTCCTTGATCTCAGCTACTCCAGCTGGCATTTTGTTAGATCTCTTAAATGTTTTGATGAATATTCCCAAGAATTCAGCTGGTCTCTGTGTTAAATTGTAGGATCCTCTTGAGCTGTGTGAAACGAAGCCCATGTGCTTTCCACAATCTCAGAGCTTCGTGGATGTGCCTCAAATGGACTTTCCAAGTATCTTTTCAGGCAGATCTGACAGCGCTAGGATTTTACTAGCGGTGGGTTTTTTGTGAATATTTTGTACTTCAACTCTGCTCAATGTGGTGCTATTTCTAAGCCCTTGTAGATGTTAGACTGCAGGCTGAGGGGGAAGCATGTTACATGTTTGGTACGTCAAGGTCTGCTGAGTGGTGGTAGACATCTGGGTACTTCTCTGCCCCCCTCCCACATCATTGAGAAACAGGTTCTCACTACTTTGCATATCGCCTTTCCCAGAGCCAATTCAGTCCAAAGTATTAGATAGAAAATTCCAGAAACAAAATTCTAAAGTTTTAAATTGGCCACTATTCTCAGTAATGTGGAATTACCCACTGTCCCGCTCATCACACCCTGGACATGAAGCATCCGCCTGTCTAGTGCGTCCACACTGTATGTGTCACCCACCATGAGTCACTGTCCTCAGCATCACAGTGCTGTGCACAGCTATGTCTACCGGAGATGCACACTGCTTCCTTTAAGAGAAAAGGTGACAAGCGGCTGAGACACCTGCTCTGCCTCTGCTCTAAGATGAGCCACTAAATTCCCTCTGCTGATGACAATGGCTTCTCCCTCCAATCAGCTTCATACTGATATGGATTCCCTGATTTCTCTTGCCTGGTTGCTGCAGGCAGCGATCATGCGATCAGCTTCCTAAGGCGGAGCCAGCGGTGGGGGACAGGAGAGGGACTTCAGTATGATTCGTGAGGGGCACACTCTTCACCTTTGGGTAAGACCCAGCATATCAAAGCTAATCACTGTCACAACGGGATAGGATGGTCAGAGTTGACCTGAACCCACCAGGCTCACTTTCTGTGGTTGATTCCATCAAAATCCAAGGGTGCTATGCCTTAGAGGAGCAGGGCATGGGTCCTGAGGGGAGGAGGGCCTGGGTCCAGAGGGGAGGAGGGTGTGGGTCCTGAGGGGAGGGGTATGGGTTCTGAGGCGATAACCAGTGTTTTTAATGTTTCCTCCCTTGATGAGTTTCTTTAACCTTCTCCCTTAATCTCTTTGAGCCTCAGTGTTCTTATTTATAACAAATTGCCTCAGTATGCCTCCTCCCTCCCCAGCTTTGTGCTGGGCCTAGTGAAATGTAAGTCCTCCCTAAATAGAATGAGGCAATGGGGGTAGGGGGGTGGGTGACTCATACCTGGACACTCATTTCTTCATGGGGTTGTTTCAAATGGAGCAACAAATACTTTGTTCAGAGAGACCAGCTATATGATTTATGAGAACATGACTTAACTCAAGTTGGCTATTCAAACACATACCAGGAGTATTTCTAGCTAGACCTGTAGTGGTAGAGCACATTCCTAGTATGCACAAGGCCATGGGTTTAACCTCTAGCACAGAAAAAAAAAGAGTATTTCTGAGTAGTGATATTAATACTAGTAACAATGAGAGTAAGAAAAAGATAAATGATATGAAGAAAATAAAAATAGCCAAAGAGTTAAAAATAGGAAGCATTAAAACGGAGCACTTGGGATACTGAAATGAGCCCTTGACATGATGTCTGCCGGTGAGGAGAAACCAGAACTCGCAGAAGTAAAAGTTATCACAAAGCCAATAGCTATTAGGCAGTCAAACTGGGATTTGAACTCAAATTATCATAATGCCAAAGTTTATTTCATGTTTTCCTCACTAAACCCACTTCCATGGGAGGCGGTGTTCATTCATTCATTCATTCATCATTTTCTCCCATTATCGCCCAACAGTTGGTTCTGGAGTCTCTGTCACAGTCCCACATTATTTCAGATTTGGAGAAAGACATTGGCCCTTTGGTATCCAAGTCCTGGGACAGCAGGCAGGTTTTAAGAGGTCTCAGGGCAAGGCTGTGTTCTTTTTTCTCAGTCAGATGAGAATGGCTGGATCACCAATGTTGACGGGAGTCAGCAGTTTAAGTATGGCATGCTCCCAGGCCTGCAGGACACAGGGGTGGCTCTGCTCCCAGGCCCCTCAACCATCTGCTCTCCTCCATGAGACAATTTATTCTTTCCATATCAGGGCAAAGGAGGTCAGATCTCAGAGGTCGCCTTAACCCTCCCCAGCTCTAAAGAATCCATTCTTTTGAAGGAAAGCGGCTGTGGACACTCAGCTTCTTCTTTTTCACTCAGCATTTGGACCTGTGGAGATGAAAGGCTTTGAGGTTTAGACTTTTAGCTCCACTCTGTTCTCCTAACTGCTCTAAGGTGACCTGTGTCCTGTGGCTTGGGCCGGGGGCTGGGCACACACAAAGAAATAAGCCACACTTAGTGTCTCTAGGCTCTACAGATTGCCAACAAAGACAGATCCATCATTATCCAGTAATGTCTGGGATGCACCAATTTGGCTGGACAAACTATTAAAATTTGTTTTAATGTTTGGAAAATCAGTCCAAACTGGTTGGTACCAGCTTGCTGTCCTTGTCACCTGCCCTCACAGGGTTGCCCTGACCTTGTCCCAAGAGCCTTCTCCCCACTTAACTTCCTGTGATATAAAACCTGGGGCCCCTCAGCCTCTGGCCCAGTGCTGTGGCAAATATCTGTTTCATGGTCTGCACCCTGGTCATTCCAGTGTTTAAGTACACTTTGGTTTTGGTTTTGCCCAGAGCTCACTGATTGAGCCGGACTAACCCACCAACTTGCCCAGGGATTCCCTGTCTCTGCCTCCTGATGCCAGGATTCAAGTGGCCACCATGCCACAGGTGCTGGGCATCTGAAGTCTGCCCTCACACTTGTGTGGTTAGCCATCTCCCCAGCCACAGTGGTTAGGTATTTTGAGTGACTTCCTGAAATAAAACCCATCCCTCAGGATTCCTGTGCATAGAAGAATGGACCGACTAGAGGGGGACGGCCTGCAGAACACACTTTGGGAGAACATCAGTCGTTCCTAAAGCCCTCTGACTACACTCCAGCCACGCACTCCAGTGCTTCCCAGAAGCCTTCTCCCTCTGCCCATCCTGCAGTCATCTTCCCCAAGGCTGGAGACAACTTACTTGTTGCCAGAGTCCTGGCCTGTTCCTTGGAGTGTGTGTGCTTCCTGCCCTGTGTGCGGAGGTCCTCCATTGGCTTATGTGAAAATAAAGGCTAGCAGGTGAATGGAGTGCTTTCACTGATGCATAGAACTCTCTCCCTGAAGACACCTTCAGTGAAAGTTCAAAATAATAATAATCCAGATTGAGAAGACTGTGGTGAAAGCACTTGCTTGCAAAGCTGCTGGCCTGAGTTCCAATTCCCAGACTCGACATAAAGCTGAGCGTCAAATGGTGCCTGTGTCTGTGATTCTGTGAACCAAAGGCACCAACCACGATGGGAGGCAGAGCCAAGAGAGCCCGTCTCAAAGAAGGCAGAGCACAGATGGCTGGAAGTTGTCCTTTGATCTCCACGAGTGAGCCGCCCCCATGACAATAGATAAAAAAGTTAAAAATATACAATAAGGTTCTAACTAACTTGAGAAAAGGAAATAACCCAAAGAAGAACGGTGAGTCCAGGCATGCTGAGGTCCCTGTGTCGCCCATCCCTGGCATGGGTGCTGGCCTCTGTCAGGCCTCCTCAGTGTTGCCAGGTGGGGCACAGCATATAAAATTGTGTTTCTGCTCTTAGTAAAAGGACTCATCCCCCCCCCCCCCAGAGATGCTCCAGTTGGCCCACCCATCTCATAGTGGGCCCATGAGGGTCATAGAGTTGCCACTGCTGACTTTTTTGAATGGCCTTGTGTTGGGAATAGGGCTCGTTCTCCACCTCTCAGAGGTTCTGCCTGCACGTGGATATCATAGACACCCAGCAATGTCTGTCACCTCTAGAAAGAAAGGCAGAGTTGGAGCAAAAGCAAACAAGTGTAGGAGTTCTCTTGAGACCCAAGCACAGAATGAGGACACTGTCAGCAATGTCTCAAATGGTTGACAGAAAGCAAGTCATTAGAGCAGCCAAAGCTGCAAGTCACATTGAAGAGTGTGACTTCCGGGAAGGATGAAGAGTCATGGCCACTTTGGTCATCCGTCTACCCTAATGGCCTTGGAAGGACACCACCCTTCTGTGCACGTGGAGCTAATAGTTGTATGTGGTTGAATCACACGCTCATAGGAAGTACTTAGCACTGTGGTCACACCCACCATGAGCATCCAGTGAGCATTATGGTCAGAAGCCGTGCTGTTACCACCATGTTGTGCTTCGTTTAATGATTATGATGGTGTGGAGGATCCGGCTGCTGGGTTATGACGCCCCCAGGATACAAGTCTACTGAAACAGTTTCTTTTTTTTTTTTATAATTTATTTATTTTTTTTTTAATTTTAATTTTTTTATTGTCCATAATGAGTTACAACATTTAGTGGGCAAACAATGAGTTGTTATCCCCAATTCCCCACTGCCCTCCCCTCCCCCCTCTACTGGATAACCTCCTCCATGGGTCGTCTGGATCAGTCCTTGTGACAGGGGACCAATTCAGCCACTGATGAGAGAAAGCCATCTCTGCTCCCATAGGCTTCCATGCTTTGGGGTGAGGACATTCTCTCTGGACGGCTTGGCACTCTGCACAGTGTGCTCCTCTATTGGACATTGCCACAAAGCAAGGTCTCCTGGTGGCTTCAACTAACTCTGGCTGGTACCTTGAAGGAAGGGAGCAGGCACCTGTCTCTAGTGGGTAGATGGCTACTCTTTCCCATGACTCATCTGTACTCTCTAGGGCAGCACTCTCTAGAGCTAATGATGTAATTTGGAATGGCCAGAGTGGGCAGAAAGTGAGGGAAAGAGAACCTTTGACAGCTTTCTAGTCTTATCTAACCCAGGTCTCAAGCATGGGGCTAGGAGATGGCTCAGTTTGGTAAACTGAGGACCTGAGGTCAGATCCCCAGTACCCATGTAAGGGCCTGTAACACTGGGACTTAGGAGGTGAAAACAGGAGAATATGTAGAGCTTGCTGGCTAGGTACACTTGCTGAATCAGTGACTCTGGGTTCCGTGAGAGCCCTGTCTCAGTAAACAAGGTGGAGAGCAATTGAGGAAGACATTGGACAGTGACCTCTGGCCTCGAAATACATGTGCATACACCCACACACATATAAGCACACATGCACACCACACGCACAATAAACATGCAAATAAATAAATAAATAAATAGCTGACAGATAGATATATGATAGAGAGATAGAGAGATAAAATAATGGAAACCGGTTGTCGATTTCCAAGGAAACTTGAATCTTCAGTCTGCAGAGAAAGTTACTTTTTAATGTTTATTTTATTCCTTCTGGTGCTGGCTTTGGCACCCATGCAGACTGCCCATGCCAGGCAGGGGAGACAGCAGAGAGCGTTTTTGCAGGGGCAGCTTGCTAACTAACTTCATCTGCACCATGGCCTTCCCATCTGCTAAGGGGCGCTTCCCGACAATTTTCCACGAATAATTGCAGTCCTTTGTAATTTAGGCTCCGACAGAATCAACAGCTTGATCGAGACCCTGTGGCAAGGATTTCAAGGGCAACGTTGCCACTTTGCACCCTTGCTCAAAGCCCAGGCTGGCCCTCCTTTGTGAGCACATTGCCTGCCTGTCCATCTCAGAGTGTCTGTTTATCTCTCCGCATACCATGTTCCCTGGCCCCTCACTTTTTTTCTTTGTCCTCCCCTTTTATCAGACACTATATTTCTGCCTCACAAATGTGCCGGGTCTAACTAGACACCTCCCATAGATTATGTCACGACAATGGCCATTGTCAGTCCTCACTAGCTAATTGTAGCCCCACCCCCTCCTCATCTGGTCAGGCCAAAGATAGATGCTCAATTTGCATTATTTATGTCTTTTCCTCGGTGTGTCTGTGGTGTGCTTTTGCATAACATATGTAAAATTCTGCTGACATGGGGAATTCATCTGGCTTAAAATGCTCAAAAGAGTTGGGGGTGGGAGGTGGGGAGGTGGACTCTAAATTCAAACGCCATCAAACAGCTTTGGGCTCATATGGGTTTAAGAAAAGGGGGGGGGAGTGCCATTTACTTCCAGTGTTGGAAGACTTCGTGTGAGCTTACTGTTTACCCTGTATGGTCAGGTGAGCTTTTTCATAAAGAGCTTGGCTTCTATCTGGACAGTTGAAAAAGGCAAGGCAGGGGACCCAGGCCTATGTAGGTTCAAGTGCAAGCCTGTTCCTATAACTAAAGCAAATCTTTTTGGAAATGAAGAAACTGCGGCTCAGAAAGAGAGAATGCTCACCAAGGTCACAGGATTGCCTGCAGCTAGTTAGAACTTGGCAATTTCACTTACAGCCTCCATAGAGATAGAAGTACCTATTAGGTTAGGGTGCAGGATATATTGTTGCTCTCCTTAAAGGATCTGGGTTTTACCCTCAAAGGGAATTTAGAACAAGAGCTGTGCCTTTAGACACAAACCGGACAAGAGCCAGGTGGGTGAGCCTGAGCCTAGGTACTAGAGTTCGGATGTAGAACTTCCCACAAAGACCACATGCTGAATGTTTGGTCCCCAATAGATTGAGAAGCAATGGAACCCATAGGAGCATAGGGCCTAGGGAAGGGAGATAAGCCTCCAGGGAGGTGCCTAGAAGTAGCTCTCTCCTGCCCATCCCTTCATTTTCCATCAGCCATGAAATCAGCTGTTCCCTCGAACATAGACTACATGATTCATCCTCAGGTGCTGTGTCAGTAAAGGTGTAGACGCTCCTTCGTAAGGTGCCATCTCACTGCAGATGTAGACTTATTCCTAGTTTGTGCTTTTAGTGAATTCCATCAATTCTCTGGTCTCTGATCTTTTTACAAACTGAGGTGTACTTGCTGCTTGACCCTGTCCAGGTGTTTACATGGATGCTAGGGAAATCTAATTAGGGTGGTTTCAGGCCATCTTAGGTCCCCTCAGGCCCTCATGTTTGTGCAGGAAATGCGCTCTCCAGCCTGCTATACTTTAAAGAAATATCAAGTATCATTGTCGCAGTCAGCCACACACCTCTGGGATGAACCTCCAAACCAGGCACAGTTATGGGAGGGAAGGATTTATTGCCGCTACAGATTCAGGGGAAGTTCCAAAATAGTAAATGAGGCCGGCCCCCTTTCACAGATCCAAGCAGAGAGAGAAACCCATCACCAACATCACACATACACACACACACACACACACACACACACACACACACACACACACACACACACAAAAGCCATAACAGGTGTGGGGGGGAGGGAGAAAAATCTCCTTCCTCTTTATAAAGCCTTAAGGTGGAGGTCTTGCAACCCTTCCCCAGACTTAATGTCTTCTGGAGTCTCTGGAATTTCCTTCCTGTACTGCCCACACAGGAAAGGATGTTTACTTCTAGCTCTCCTGAGCTTCCTTACATCCTGCCCCCCTACTGAGAGGCCTGCCTTCCTGTAAACATCCTCAGAGACCCACCCAAGATAATTAAAAAGATCAATTTGAAAACAAACCTAACCTTCACAATCATATTGTCCACTCAGATTCTGGGGCTACATTTAAAAGAGCCATATGATGTTTTACATTTATTTACTTATTTGAGAGAGAGGAAATTAGATAGATGATAGATAGATAGATAGATAGATAGATAGATAGATAGATAGATAGATAAGAGAGGGAAGGAATGAAGGAAGAAGAAAGAAAGAAAAAGAGAGAGAGACAGAGAGAGAGAGAAAGAAAGAAAGAAAGAAAGAAAGAAAGAAAGAAAGAAAGAAAGAAAGAAAGAAAGAAAGAAAGAAAGAAAGAAAGAAAGAAAGAAAGAAAGAAAGAAAGAAAGAAAGAAAGAGAGGATGTGTATGCTCCAGGGCCTCCTGACACTGCAAAGGAGAGGAGAGGAGAAGAGAAGGAAGGGGAGGGGAAGGGAGGGGAAGGGAGGGGAGGTGAAGAGATGTGGATGCTCCAGGCCTCCTGACACTGCAAAGGAACTCCAGACACATGTACCACTTTGTGTGTCTCTGGTTTTACATGGGTACTAAGGAATCAAACCCAAACAGTCAGGCTTTGCAAGCAAGCTTCTTTAACCACTGAGCCATCACTCCAGCCCAACGTTTTTCCCTTTATCTTTATTATCTATAATTATGAGCAAATCTTGTGATGGAGCCCCATTACACTCCTCCCTGTCCCCAACCCACTGGGGGCCCTCTTTGTGGGCTTACTGGATCAGTCCCTGGGGTAGGGGGTTATGAATTGCTCTAGAGGTAGCCAGTTCCCCCCCACACACACCTCTTTGTGTGTTGTTGCTGAGGGAGGCAATGTCTCTGGATATTCTCCCCCACCATGGCTCTTACAATCTTTCTGCCCCCTCTTCCACTCAGTTCCCTGAGTCTTGGTATATGAGTTTTAAGTCTGTTTTATTGTTGAGATCTTAAGTGTCTCTGTACTTCTGCTTTGTATTGTGTTGGATATCATCAGTGTCTGTCTCTTTGCCCTGTCCTGGGTTATCTGACTTGCTGTGGTGATATGTCTCATGCTTATCACCACGCTTTGTCAAAAGCTCCATTTGGGGCCTACACAGTAGGCCCAGGGTGGTTCATCTCTTGCCAGGATGTCAGCAATCATCCTGAGGTTTGTTGGTGGAGTTGGATTGACCACGGCTCTCTCACTGCCTTCTGAAAAATACAAACAGAATCTGTATCAGAGAGTGAGATCAGTATAGGTTAAATGAGACACACATTGCTAAATTGGCAAGATTCTATTGGGTGTAGCCTCTCCGAAGTTCTCTGGTAGTGGGAATTTCTTCTTGGAGCCCAAGTTTCTGGTCTCCATAGGGTTTTGCCCTGGATCCCAATTCCAGTTAAAGTTTCATTGTTACTGAATGGATTTCTTGGCCATTTTGAAAGCTGTTGACTACACACACCCCCCCCCCCCCGCAAGGTTTTGATGCTGGTATTTCACAAGTGATCTTGACTCATTGATCTCTCCCATAAAGCAGTGTGTTCAGAATTCTCATGACATCAATCTGAGTTTTATATCAGTGGTCTCTGCTTTCTCCACATATCACTGATCAATTTCCCCTGGCAGCTCATGTAGCGCCTTCCAGTACTACACATGCTACCATCTGGGGGCTGGTTACCATTCTGAATCTCGAAGAGTTTCTCAGTGTTGTGCGATGACTTTCTGTGGTTTCTTCAGCAATAGAGTCTTACCTTTGGCCTGGGGTGGGTATTCAAGACCTTTGACAGAATCCTGTCTTGTTTGGAGGACCTTGTGGGTCTCTTTGATCAACAGCTCAGTGTAGGAAGGAACCACTAACTGGAACAGGGAGTTGCAGGTCTGATCAGTTTTTAGTGGGGTTAGGCTTCCTCCCATTATTTTTTTTAAAAATATTTTTATTTATTTATTTGCAAGCAGAGAGAGAAGAGAGGCGGACAGAGAGAATGGGCATGCCAGGGCCTACAGCCACTGCAAAGGAACTTCAGACAAATATGGTACTTTGTGTACCTGGCTTTATGTGAGTACTGGGGAATTGAATCTGGGTCATTAGACTTTGCAGCCAAGTGCCTTAACCTCTGAGTCATCTCTCCAGCCCAACTGTTTCATTTTTTAATAACAATACTCATAGCAAAATTCATGTCACCTAGAAGTGTGACAGGATACATAATTTCAAAATCCTTTCCTAACCATACAAAGGAGTTTGAAGAAATTGCTGAACCCACCTCTGCTCAAAGCTTACATAATTCAATAACCCCACCACTACCGCTGCCTATGGGTTTAGTTATGTGTGGTTCAACCACAACCTGAAAATGTTAAATAGAAAACACCGAAGATGTACACTTCATAAGTTTTAAATTGTACACCCTTCTCAATAACACTTTGTATTCTCAAACCCACCCCCTCCATCCTGCCTGGATATGAATAGTTATTTTGTCTACAGGAGTACAGCAGTTCTGCATTCAAGTAACCCCTGAGTTCGTTGAATGATGGGCTTGTCTATACTATGCAAAGTTCTTAGGCTAATCGTTAGGGAGAATTAGCTATATTTCATTGGGTCTGAAAACATTTTAATTTCTCTGAGTTTGGGGTGCTTCTATCGTAATGCATTTTGCTCTTAGTAATAAAAGAATGTTGTCTTATCATCAAAGGCTTTTAAGTGTGATGAACTACTACACTCTCTATGATATCTACCTCTCTACCACCAAACAAGGAGCTTTGCTATAGAAGAGGGGCAAAACTCAACATCAGCAGGCTTTTTGCTCATGACCAACTTTTAGATGGAGACAATCTCAGTCTCTATAGTTTGAAGATAATCCATGTGTCTCATTTTCTCATCTCTCCTGGGCTGTAGAAGCATGTTTTAAGTCCATAAGGGTTACCATTGTTATCTTGTGGTTCCTAAATTCACGAATGATTTTTTATCAAATTTGTTATAAAAAGATATGTACTTTAAAAAATTGTTGATATCTTTATTATCCTTAATTAGATACATTGTATGAGCAAATCTTATTATGGTACCCCCATTTCCCTCCTCCCTGTGCCCAACCCACTGGGGGCCCTCCTCAGTGGGCATACTGGATCAGTCCATGGGGTAGGGGGTTATGCACAGCACAGGAGGTAGCCAGGTTCCTCCCCCACTTTGTGTGTTGTTGCTGAGGGGACAATGTCTCTGGATATTCTCCCCACCATGGCTCTTACAATCTTTCCACCCTTGTTGTGGTGATAGGTCTCTTGTTCATCACATCACACTCTCAAAGGTTTCATTTGGGGCCTACATGATAGGCCAGGGGTGGTTCATCCCTTGCTGGGATCTCAGCCATCATCCTGTGGCTTGTTACAAATGATTTTTTTTTGTGATGTGGAGAGTGAGTGTGCTGAGGTGTGTGTGTGTGTGTGTGTGTGTGTGTGTTGTTTTCTACCAAATAACTTATTGAACAGTTGATTTTTGATCTCTTGAGCTTATCTATAGCAGGTAAAAAGATGTTGAAAATATTTTTCAAGCAAAATAAATTGTTGTGCAGTTTAACATTTATTTACTTAGCCTCTATAATGGACCAAATGCTGTGAAGCACCCGGAAGACAGAACAAATGGGAAATAGATAATTGATGGTAAATAGATAGTTAAGTAGATAGGTGATATATAGATAGATGATAGATAGATACACAGATACATAGATGATAGATAGATGATAGATGAAAGATAGATAGATAGATAGATAGATAGATAGATAGATAGATAGATAGATAGATAGATAGATAGATATATAGATGATAGATGAATGATACATAATAGATGATGGGTAGATAGGTAATAGAATGAAAGGAAGGAAGAAGGAAAAAGGAAGATAAAAAGAAAGATGACAGAATATTATTCTTACCTTCAAGGAACTTAAAGAGAGCAGTAAACCACTCATGCCCACATGAAGAAGAATGAATGAGTCCTGCAACCAAGACTCGGGACCCCTGCTCATGACGTGTGCATCACACTATGGTGTTTGTATTTACCTTTAATTATATTTTCTCCCTTTCGTCAGTAATATGGCTTCTTGGGAGAAAAAGACCACAGACAGAGATCAGAATAATGGTGTCCCTAAGAAACCCTTCGATAGTTGATATAAAGGCACAACTCCCATCCCTGGGGACTGACAAGAGCTACATATTTTGAAAACTTGACAGTCAGTCAGAATTTCCATGCATCAGACAACTGCCATCACTGGTTTCCACCCACAGACAGATGCCACCAGTAACCTGCCTGTAGCCTCTGTCTCTCTCTCTTTCTCCCTCTCTCTTTCTCTCCCCTCTGAGCAGCTTCTCCCTGCCCCACATGCTCAATCTTGTAATTGCCTTCAAACTCCTTTATCTTGAATCTCTTCATGCAATGATCTTTCCTTTCTTTGACTACAAGCCTGTGTAGAATAGACACTAAAAATGAATTTCTCTCTCAGGGAAAGAAAAAGAAATGGCTTCTGTCTTTGAATATGGCAGTTTAGGACCTAGGAGGGAACTTGGGGGCCACTGCAAAGTTGAAAAAGTTCAACCCTAATCTGCACATGTCTGAGAACAGTGAATCCTCAGCGCATGACAGTTGATGGACACATGAGATCACTGAGGTTCAATTGACCTGGAATTCTCCAAGTTCACTTTCAAGTACTGTCCTTGCCTGTCTGGGGTCTGAGTGATTCATCTGGAGGTAGTAGAGGTAACAGGAATCTTCTCTGGTTTATGGGTGGCAGGGTGGAGGACATCACTTGCAAATTTTGCTGTCTTATTTCTAGCGACATGTTTCTTGGCAGAAGTCAGTGTGTAGATGCCTCAAGCTCACCTTCAGCCCTCTGCCCCAGGGCATCCTGAGCAGAGCTGCTGAGCCACCCTGACTCTACCCCAGACCTAGAAGTTACAATCAAAGGTGATACCAGTACCTGGAAATGGTCCCATTCTCATATTTAAAAAAATAGTTTTATTTTATTAATTTGTAAGCAGGGAGAGAGAGAAGAGAGTCAGAAAGAGAAAATGGGCAGACCAGGGCCTCAAGCCTCTGCAAACAAACTTCAAATGTGTGTACCACTTTGTGCATCTGGCTTTATGTGGGTACTGGAGAGTGAAACTTTGGTCATTAGGCTTTGCAGGCAAGCACCTTAACCACTGAGCAATCTCTCAAGCCCCCATTTTCATCTTTTAACCCATAAAATTTCCACAAAACCTGTTAACAAAAGCAGAAATAGAAGCATTAACAAAAGTCCCCTATCCTAAATATGCCTATTTAATTAAAAACAAAGTATATAACCAATAAAGCTTTTTGTCTAACATGTTCCTGCTGCCTAATTTTTAGATCATCAAACTGTGAGGCTTTAATGTTTTTTCAGGTTAAAAACCAACACAACGTGGCCCTTTTCCCATGAATGTGAGCATGGTTAGTGGATCTGGAAATTATGTGGAACCCTATGTTTGTGTATTATCTGACCACCTTATTCTAAGCCATCTTTGCTTGGGATTCACCAAACATTTTATAAAGCCTGTGATTTCTGATCAAAGATATTTTAAGTGTCTAATAATGATAGCAACTCAAGTCAGGCAGCCTACCCAAGAGAAGCCTTGAAGTCCTCCCAGCATCTCAGAGAGATCATAAGAGGCCCTACTTGTTTCTATGGAAGGAGACCTGCACAGTCATAGAGAGAAACAAGTCAGGCAAAAACAAACCAGAAGATCACAGGGGATCAAAGTGCTTCAAGACCCAGAGGACACAGTTTGCTGGGACCCTGTCTCAACCTCAAGGGTTTGGTCAGTGTTCTCTCCTGAACTTCTGGGAAACTGGAGAATGAGGCCTTTGCAACATGTTGGAAACCACAATATTCTGTCAGAGGCTCAAACTTACTTTCCACTCTCTTCCCTTTGAGCCCAGCCAGGACTTTCAGCTAAGTTCTCATAAGCAAGCTAAATATGTATAGGTGGGAACTGGTACAGGGTGCCTCGATAAGCTCAAAGAAGCACTTAAATATGTGTGTGGATCATTTAATCACAGTATCTGGAATATATAAACATGCCACGTATTATCCCCCACCTTCTTTTGGCCTCAAAATTTGATCCAAGGCTGGGAGTTAAAAAGTCCCATTTTGTGTAATCAGGTTCTGGTTGAACATGATTGCTGAATTATTTTAAATTGAAGACACATGTCTAGGGGTTGAGCTATAGGTATTATTTCAGGATGGTGTCCATTAGGTCTTATCCACAGGGGCTATCTTCAACTTTTGCCACATTCAATGCATTCTTTATACATCAGTGTTTGCAAAATGGCGAATCGTATATAAGGGAAAATTGGAGGAATATGGTACTCGTTAAAGAGTGATTTTTTTGGAATTATCTTGAATGAATTATTCAGACCTGTTTCTAGTCTCCCTTGCAAAGGGTCCCAATGCTGGTTGGAAAAGCTCTAGGGGAAAAAAAATAAAAGAATATTTTACAGGCAATAACAATGTATAAATAAGTAGAAGCCCACTGCCATTGTGGAAGAATTTTGTACAAGGCTACAGCTTCGAAAACTTTACAACTGAGTCAACATTGCCTTTAACTTCTCGTCAGCCCTAAACACGTTAAATGTCCTCATTGCAAATTGAAATTGCTGCCATAGGCTTTCACCGAACACATTTGTCCCTGGACCAAGGCTCTGTCAGACTTCATCTTGCTACGGCAGCCAGTCTGCTTGATAAATTCTTGCATCATGGCAAGGGCCCCTAAAGTGGCTTGAAGGTCACTTGCTCACCAAGAAGGATAGTCAGATTAGGAGGACCGAAAAGGCTGAGTTAGTCTGATTTTCAAGCACTCCAAAGATGTCTTCCACCCTAGGAATTGGGTTGTCTGTTGAGTGGGTGCTTATTTGTACAGCTTTAAGAGTTAGAAGTCATGTGCCAGAAAAATTGTTTTTTTGAATATACAACTCAATTAGTTTTAGTGAGTTTACAGAATTGGGCAACCATCACCACAATCTAATTTAGAATAATTGCCTCATCCCTCACAAGAAGTCTCACCCAAGAAATAAGTAATTTACAATTGCCCTTCATTACCTAGACATATCAGTAATCAACTTTCTTTCTCTCCAGTTGCTTTTTGGGGACCTTTGACAGAAATGGAGTCATCCAATACACAATCTGTTTTTGTCTGACTTTTCACCTGGTAGAACTTTTCAAGATTGGTCCATATTTCAGCTGGGATCAATACTTTGCTTTCATTGCCTAGTCCGTTGCGTAAATCTACCATGTTTAGTTCACCCAGGCATCAGGTGATAGACATTTATTTAGTTCACTCCCGATTTGTAGCTATTATGAAAAATGCCGGGCTGGAGAGATGGCTCAGCGATTAAGGCACTTGCCTCCAGTGCCTAAGGCCCCAGGTTCAATTCCCCAGGACCCACATAAGCCAGACCCACAAGGTGGTGGCCTTGATGGCTCTCTCTCTCTCTCTCTCTCTCTCTCTCTGCTTGAAAATGAATAAATAAAAAATATTTAAAAATAATAATAAAAGAAAGAAAGAAAAATGCCTCTGTGAAGATGTGTGCACAAACAGATATTAAGTGAATTTGAGGTAGGATTTCTATTATCATTCACAGGAAGCATTAAGTTGGAGTTAATTTGTTTAATTAGTTTTCAATGTTCTTGTTGTAATGGATCAGAATATCAGAGTAAAGCCGGCTCTCAATTGTTTCAAGAAATAACATTTATGAAAGTTCAGTGGTTAAGAGTCAGAAAGAGAATTGTTGGAAGAAGTTTCAAGACTGAAGCTGTAGAGCCCATTCTGTGCCCATCACAGCCTGGAATCTGAAGTGCTCAACCCCAGCCACACCCACCATGCAAACATTCCTTCTGGCAGGCGAGGCACAGGCTGCCTGATTCCTGGAAGGCCTGCTGTCTTGAATAACTGGGAGGCTGTTCAGGGAAAATTCAAGTTGGAAGTGGCAGGGGAGGTGAGCAGGTCACAACACAGGAACAGTGTTGTCAGGCTCTGTTTACTTCCACACTCCTAAGGCTTCATTCAGCGCCCGAGAGGAGACCTGGCAATCCTGTCATCAGAAATGAGCGTTGTACCTGTTGGGAAGTAGCTATGTGACCAAGGGTGCTTGGACACACTGCCCCAATTCACCCAGTTAGGGCAATGGAAAATTCATAGCACGAGGAATCCTTCTACAGAATCCTGGTTGTAAGCAGGCATATAGAAATTACCATGATACTGATCAACAGTGAAGTCCAGTGCCTTCTCTTGATGCTGATCAGACTGTAGCCCTGGGGGCCTCACTGACCACTCTGGGCCGAGGGTAAGCAATGAAGGCGTGGATGTCATGATGCCTGCCTGAGGTTTGTTCCACATCCAGCATTGTGCTTCTCTGAGGACTTTGAAAACTTACTCTTTTGAAAGCAACTCTTAGAATCGAAACCAGCAACCATCATGCTGTTGACAATCAACTTGCTGGGATCCAGAGACACAGTCTGGAACACCACCTAGTGCGGAATCTGCACTTGGAACACAGTGTTCTTAAATGTCACCCAGCCACTTAGTGGCACCTTAACTCTACTTTGCAGAAAGAAAATTGTTGCTGATTTCTCTCCGCATTCTCTTGCAGGTTGCTTGGCTTCTTTGTGTCAGAGTTGGGAATTGAAATAACATTTTAGGGCTTTCAGACCTTATTATGTCGATTAATCCAGATTGCCTGAGAGCAAAGAAAATAGGCATTCAAGAGCTGTATAAAATAAGCCACCACTTGAAAACCTCTCACTGGCAAAAAGAAAGAAAGAAAGAAAGAAAGAAAGAAAGAAAGAAAGAAAGAAAGAA
>PVHP010036730.1:0-17703 GCA_004024765.1 Zapus hudsonius
GTTAACAGAATATAGGCTCATAAAGGCAGAAATCACATATTGACTTACTGTATGTAATAGAGTAATAAGAGAACACTCGGCAATCTGTTTGATGTGTGAACGGACATGAATAAATGGCTCAAAACAGCTTCCCTTGTTTGGTTCTCCCACTGTCACTTGGTCAGTTTTCCTTCTTTTTCTAAAAAAGAGGAAAAGATTCTTGGAAACATAAAGGCTAAATACAGTAAATGTCAGGAAATCATACACGTGATGTCAAATAAGTCAGTCAAGTGATGTTTCATGGAAAGAAATCCAAAGAGGCTGCAATGACAAGAGATGGTTTTACTCAGAAGGTGAGTTCAAAGCTGAGCCTTAGAGACTGGTAAAGCTTCAAGAGGCAGTCAAGTCCTAATAAGGAAAGAAACTAAGGCACAGAGTGCTGGAAATGGCTATAAAGCCAGTTAAGTGGCAACTTATATTTACAAAGTAAGTGTAAAAAAGCTAAATCTTATATTATGTAAGTACGCTGAGACTACAGTACAATTCCATACTGATGACAATTCAAAGCACTTTAAAGGTTAAAAATAAAATCATTCTGTTAAGGGTCCATTCACTCTAGGGTTTTAAAGCTTGCAAATACAATGTGTTTTTGTTTTGACAGACTACATGAAAGTTCTATATTCTTACCTATACTCTTTACTAAATTACCTGATAACAATTCCAACCAGATCAATTTCTTGTTTTTTTTTTTTTCTTTTAAAGCTGTCCTCTCTTTAGGATTTCATTTTTCTTTCCATCTCTGCACCTAGTTGCCTTTTTCTTCTATGATTTACAACTATGATAAATACATTTAACCCTTTATAGTATCTAAAATTTTGAAAGATATAAAAAAATGTAATTTTATCATTTTAAAATATATTTTTATTTATTTATTTGAAAGCAGAGATAGAGACAGAGAGAATGAGCATGCTGGGGCCTCCAGTTGCTACAAACTCCAGATGCATGCACCTCTTTGTGCATCTGGGCTTTACGTGGATACTGGGGAATCAAACCTGGGTCGTAAGGCTTTGCAGGCAAGAGTCTTAATCACTGAACCATTTCTCCAGGCCTAATTTTACTATTAATACATTTAATAGATCAAATTTATATTTTAAGTCTCTCAGTTCTTCCTTAGCTAAACCACAAAGGTCCAACACAATGCCTTGTATGCTTATATTCAGTTACCTTCGATAAAAGGGGTTTTCTCAAAATAGTTTCAAGATAAAAATTCTATGATTTCATTAATCTTAATATTTTCCTGAAGCTGGAGAACTGGCTCAGCAGTTGAAAGTACTTGCTTGCAAAGCCTGATAGCCTGGGATCAATTCCCCAGCACCCATGTAAAGCTAGATGCACAGGGTGTCATATGCATCTGGAGTTCCTTTGCAGTAATAAGGAGGCACCCATTCTCTCTCTCCCTCCCTCCCTCTCTCTCCTTGCAAATAAATAATAAAATATTTTAAATTATTTTCCTACATTTTAAGAACTATATTTTGTTTATTTGCAACCAGAGAGAGAATGAGGCTGAGGTAGGAGGATCACCATGAGTTCAAGGCCAGCCTGGGGCTACATAGTGAGTTCCAGGTCAGCATGGGTTATAGTGAGATCCTACCTCGAAAAATCAAAAAATTTGTAAATAAGTAAATAAAATAAAAATGCTTTTTGCAAAGCTTCAAACTCTAGAACTTTGTGTTATTAAACCTCTGTCTTTCCTCAACCCTTCCAATCCTTTTTGTTAAATTTCAGATGACGGACCATAAGAAGATACTTAGAATTATAAAATTGGAGGAAACTGTACTTTATCTTGGAGAAATCTAAGGTTTACAGGGGTCAAGACACCTGACTATAGCTACCCAGCTGACTAAGTGACAGATGTGATTCATTTTCTCTAACTAGCACTCCTTCCCATTCAAGAAGAGGATTTCACTGGTTAACACCAACACTATATATCTTCTAACAATATTTTCTATGCCTTTAAGACATCATCTCATAGTCAACCAAATCACCTGCTATTGGGGAAGGGAGTGCACTACAATATATACTTCCCTGGAATTGTTAAGGATGACAAAGTTACATTTAACCAAATCTGAAGACAATTGCTTTTTGATCCTCAGTGCATTTCATGTCCCTCTTGTATTGTATGTGATTGCTTTTGTTTTTATTTTTTTCTTTTTCTTTTTGAGACAGGGCCTTGCTAGTCCATCCCTAAATGGCCTAGAATTTCAACTTGCAGGGATCCTCCTGCCTCTGTCTCTCAGTGCTGGTATTACAGCCCTGCACCATCACCACTCCTGGCTGAATTATGAAAACCTAAAGAATATTATACACTGTAACTACTCAGTGTAAATGGTTAAAGCCATATTAGAAAGAGAAGAATTCCCAGATATAGGCTAGCCTGCTCCAAGCAATAGATGTATTTCATTTAACATTCTTCAAATAGTCTATGTAAGACTCTATGTTGCCTTCTGTTAACAAAAGGGTGCATCTAACACAGTTTTGAGTGTGGCTCAGAGGTCCAGAACACTTACTTGAGGTTCTGAGTTCTATTCCCAGTACCACCCAAAAAAAAAAAAAAATCTTCTGTAAATTCAAGACAACAGAAAAACACTATGATCATCATTGACACTGCTAAGAACTCTCCTCTCTCCCCAGTGTGGCATCCTCTCCTTTGCCTCCAGTGCAAAGGTGTGTTTTATAAATCAGATGGTTTTTATAAAGCGATTGTACAATTATGTTCAGAGAGTAACATTATAGAAAATATGGGGCTGGGGCTGGAGAGATGGCTCAGTGGTTAAAGGCACTTGCTTGTTGAGCCTGAATGCCTGGGGTTCAGTTCCCCAGTACCTAAGTAAAACCAGATACACAAAGTAACCATGAGTCTGGAGTTTGTTTAAAGTGGCAGGAGGCCCTGGGGCACCCATTCTCTGTTTGCTCTGTCTCTGTCTCTGTCTCTCTCTCAAAACTAAGTAAATAATAAATGAAGTGTTTAAAAAGAAATATAGGGGCTGGAGAGATGGCTCAGCAGTAGTTAAAGGCGCTTGCTTGCAAAGCTTGATGGCCCAGGTTCAATTCCCCATAACTTAAGTAAAGCCACATGACATAAGTGGTGCAGGGACTTGGAGTTCATTGGCAATGGCAAGAAGCCTTGTTGTGCCCATATTCATCCCCCCCCCCGCCAGCAAATAAACTTTTTAAAAATGCCTCCTTTCCTGTTCAAATCCTAACTGTCAAAGTAGAAAGGGCAAATATTAAGTTAGAAAAGGCAAAAACCACCATGCAAAACTGGGAAACTAAATTCTGATACTGAATGTACTCAAGAGGATAAACTTTATTTACTAAAGATCATTCCTGGAGGACCGAGTGAATCCACCAAAGTGGATTCAAGTCTTAAGAGTGTCAAACCCCAGGCTTCCAGAAAAATAATTGTACAGCACAGCTAATACCTCAAGTATATATCACAACTTTCATCCTTGTCTATTTTGTTCTGAAAAAGTTTTGTTTTCCCTGTGTGTGTGTGTTTTTAAAGACAAAACCAAAACCAAAAAAGGAACAAGCAAATCACTTCTCTGAGCTGGCAGCTGCGACAGAGCAGTAAAGACCCAGGCTTTTCCAGGTCGTGCTAGGCTTGGAGATGGATCACCAAGGAAGGGCGCCCAGGAACCACCCATCACGTCCCACACCCAGACAGGACACCAAGCGAGCAGCAGCAGGGCAGGCGGGACACGGTCAGGGGCTTGGCTGAGTGTCCGTGGCTGCAGACGTGGAGAGAGGACCTGGAGCTCGCCCCTTGGGGCGCTGGATGGCGGGGGATGGGGTGGGGTGGGGGAGGGAGAGGCCAGGCCTGGGAAAGAGCCCAGGGGGGCGTCCCATGCCCCGGGGCACCCCGCACTGTGCGCGGGTCGCCCTGTCATGAGTCACGGAGGCGAGGCGGGGAGAAGAGGGTGCGAGGAGGACGGAGGGGAGGCCCTGACCTCGCCGGGAGCACGCAGAGGGGGACCCGCCGGTTCCACGCGTGCGTGCACCTCCACCCCGAGCAACAGGCGGGGGGCTCGGAGGGGGGGTCGATCGGGTCCCGACCCCCAGGCCTCCCCCACCCCGCCCCCACCCCACCCCGGGGCAGCAGCCCGCAGCCATGACAGGCGCGGGGCGGGCCGGGCCGCACGTGCGGGCGGCGCCCCCTCCCCTCCCTCCCCGGTGCTCACCTCCGAGCCCCCCGGCCCCGCCCGGGGCGAGCGGCCGCCGCACGTACTCACCCGGCGCCCCCCGACTCGGCACCGAAACTGACACGCGCGACTGGCCCGGTGGACGGGGGTTGGGGTTGAGAGGACGGCCTCGAGCGAGCGAGCGAGCGACCACCCGGCTGACAGACGGACAGACGGACGGACCGGCAGACGGATCCCGCCCCCGCCTCTCCCCACCAGTTGAGCGGCGGCCGCTCTCCCCGGGCTTCCGGAGCGCACGCCTGGAGGGCGGCAGCGCTCGGAGCGGCGGCACTCACTCACCGGCGGCACGGCCAGGCCCCCTGTCAGCGCCAGCGCCAGCGCGGGGCCGCGGCCGGGGCCGGGGCGAGCGAGGGAGGGAGGGGCGAGCGAGCGAGGGTGCCCCCCCGCGCCGCCACGCGCCCTCCTGATTGGTCCAGTGCACTCCCCCCCAGCGCGACCCCACCAGCCCCTGCGAGCGGCACTCCCGCAACACCGGCGCTCTCATTTGCATATTTGTACCCGCGCTGCTGATTGGTCCGAGTATGAAGGGGACGGCCGTGACCGCCGTAGCTCAGGTCGCAGCTCGGGGCCGGCGTCGGGCCAGCCACCAGGGAGGATCCCGTGTCTCTCTTGGCTTCTTCCCTCACCTTCTCCGCCCGACCTAGGGCGGGAGGACGGCGGGCGGCGCGAGGCGGGGTCGTCGCCCTGCCCGGCTCCAACATGGCCCCGCGGAGCCGCAGACCCAATCGCCGGCGCGGTTACTCCCGGAGCCCCCAGGCGGCCTGGGGGCGGGGAAAGGTTGGGACCGGGCGCCCTCTGGCCGGGGTGCGGAGCAATGCAGTGCGGTGCCCAGGCCTCTCTCCACGCGGGCTCGGGCCGCCACGTAAGCCGCGCCCTCGCCCGCCGCCACGTCAGGCCCCGGCGGACACGCCCCGGTCCCGGGTCGGCCGCGAGCTGGCCCGCGGCGGGGTCGGCGCCGAGGTCACGCTCACGCGGGGCATCTCGGAGATCCCGGCCTGGCGACGATGCAGACGATGGATGCCCGGCGAGCACCTGCCGCGCGCGGACAGGCGCGGGGAGACCCAGCGGGAGGGAGGGAGGGAGGCCCTGGGCTGGAACCCAGGCTCCAGGCTCAGGTTCCAAGTCGCAGTTTGGATGGCTCAGCGGTTCAAGGCGCTGGTGGTCTGCAAAGCCTGATGCCCTGGGTTCCATTCCCCGTCACCCACGGAAAGTCTGATGCACAAAGTGTGGCACGTGGCCTGGAGTCATTTGCAGTAGCAAGAGGCCCTGTGTGCCCACACTCCCCTCTCAAATAAATTAAAAAAAAAATTTTTTTTTTGAAAAACCTAGAGGAATGATAGGAGGGTGACACAGGTTGAGGAACAGGGGTTGCACAAAAAAAAAAAAAAAAACCACTGGCCTAGGAAGGCCTTGGGACACCTGAGTTCTTTCTGTCACTAATTAACTGAGTGACCTATATTAAATCATAACATGTCCCAGGGCCTTGGTTTTCTCTTCTGCAAAATGAAGAGTCTGGGTTAAGTCTTCTAAAAGCCTTCCTATAACTGTAAGATTTTGTCAGTCTCTACTTTCTGGCCCAGAGCTGAGCTTGGGACTTAATTTAAATTTTTTGAGTCCATGTTCAAGGGTGACAAAGACAAAATAATTGAATGTTGCCAGGCGTGGTGATGCATGTCTTTAATCCCAGCACTCAGGAGTCAGAGGTATAGGATCTCTGTGAGTTCAAGGCCAGCCTGAGACTACATAGTGAATTCCAGGTCAGCCTGGACTGGAGCAAGAACCTACCTCGAAAAACCAAAAAAATTTAAAAATTTTAAAAAATGAAAATAAAAATAACTGAATGCTTTCACTTAAGTAAATCTGCCTATGTTTGTTCAAAACTGTTGACTGTTTTCAGATCCGGTGTGGGTGAGAGTTAATTACATCCATCCACCTTTCAGTTGATCAAAATCTCCTGAATTTGAGAGTCCAGAAAGAAGTGTTGCCCTAGTTTACGCCTGACCAGAGTAGAATAGCTATGATATGTACAGCTTTTTTTTTTAAATGTTGGGGGTGTGAAACCCCAGGGCCTTGCACATACTATTCAAGCATTCTAACTCCCCAGCCTCAGTAATTTTTCTTTACATGACCTCCAGAACAGATCCATGCAACCCTTTCCTAGAAACTGAGCAGAAACCATGCCAGAAAGAAAAGTTACAATTACAGCATTGATTCCCCTCAAGGATACTTTAGAACAACCCCACAGGAAGCTAGAATAAAAGGCAGACACAACCTCTGAATATCTTACCCTATTCTTATTTGTATAAAGCTCTATTTTGCTAATTCACCTGCAAAGAAGATATCCCATAGAAAAGAAAAAATCTTAGCTACTTTAAAGAACAACTTCCCTGTCATCTGATGGGAAACTCATATTCTCTTGAATACAGCTTCAGAAAATTATTAACACTTAGAGATGGAATAATGTCAAAAAATATCAATATTACTGCATGCTATTAAGATCAATGCATGCCCTCAAAAATATGTAGAATTTACCCGTATAATAAATGGTTTCCAGAATGTTATTAGGTTGGTTGGTGTTTTCAAAGTAGGGTCTCCTTTTAGCCCAGACTGACCTGGAATTCATCATGTAGTCTCAGACTGACCTCAAACTCACAGTGATCTTCCTACCTCTGCATCCCAAAAGCTGGGATTAAAGGCATGTGCCACCATGCCCAGGTCTTACTTATTTTACTTGGTTGTTGAGGCAGAGTCTCACTCTAGCCCAGGATGACATCAAACTCATGGCGATCCTCTTACCTCAGCCTCCAAAATGTTGGGATGTTTTATAACATGTTTGTTTTAATGTCTTCTTCCTCACTATAGAGCTGAAATGTCTCAATGTTTCTAACAACCAACTTTCTTTGCTATGTTTGTAGTATTTCTGTTATGTGAACGTAAACACAGATAAAGTTTAGACCTTATCAGGTTCTAAGGAAATATTTGTGTGTATGGGATTCTTCTTTGGAGAAACATTTGTGGGGAAATGTTTTTTCCTTTGGGGAAAGCACATGAATTCTGATAACATCTATTTTGACTGACCAGTGACTGATTTTCAATTTTTTTTTTTTTGAGGTAGGGTCTCACTCTAGCCCAGGCTGACCTGGAATTCACTATGTAGTCTCAGGGTGGCCTTGAACTCATGGTGATCCTCCTACCTCTGCCTCCTGAGTGCTGGGATTAAAGCCATGCACCATCACGCCTGGCTTTGATTTTCAAATTTTGTTGATAATGGCTTTGGTGTGTTGAGACAAAGTCTTGCTATGTAGCTCAGGCTGGCCTTCAAGGACTTGTGATCCTCCTACCTCCAACTCCCAAATGATAAGATTACAAGTGTGGCCCCCATGCTCCATTCTCCACTTATGTCTTAGTAAACCTAGGTGGTATTCTCAGTCACTGAGTTTCTGGTTTCGTAAGCTCTGGAAAAGGTACAGCCAAGGATGGCTCGGAGCCTCAGCATTACAAGCTATTTGGGTGCATATTACATTATGTAACTGAGCTAATCAAGAATCCACATCATGAACACCATCACAATCTTCACTGGTCTGTTACGCCCATCAGGCCATGGAATGTCCCACACTAAGTGATGCCACTCTCGACCTATACATGTCCCCCCTTCCCATAGCAAAGGAAGAATGGTTCAATTCCTAGCCAAAATCCCTCAAACCAAAAAGGCCTCAGACACCATGATCCATTCGGGTCACCAGAAATTTTGTGCTGGGACAGAGACTCTCCACCCTCCAAATGAAAATCCTGCCATAGGCAGAATTTTCTGACATTTAACCATTCTTAGGCACTGTGGTAAAGGTTTACACTTGTTATTTCATTAGCCTTCAGAATTAGTGAGGAAGGGATTACTTTTTCCCATTGTACCACTGAAGAAAATCCAGTCTTACCTTAGTTATACAGACATTGAGGGACAGAAATAATATCCAAACACAGAACTATTTGGTCCCATAGCCTGTAATGCTTATCCACACTTCAGCCTGCATTTTCCAATTCCATGAAAACTTTCCCTTCTCCCTTTGTTTCCTCCCTCTTTTCTTTCCTTCTTTCCTTTCCTTTCTTTTTTTTTTTTTTTTGTTTTTTTGTTTTTTCGAGGTAGGGTCTCGCTCTAGCCCAGGCTGACCTGGAATTCACTATGTAGTCTCAGGGTGACCTCGAACTCATGGTGATCCTTCTACCTCTGCCTCCCATGTGCTGGGACTAAAGGCGTGCGCCACCACGCCCGGCTCAATAGAGCAAAATTTATTGAAGGACCTGTTCACACAGCATGATGCTGGGAAGGAACAGTTGATCCCCACCATTTTTTCTTTTTCTTTCATTCTTCCTTTACTGTTTTTTCTTTCTTTTTTTTTTCCCCACATAGGGTCTTATGTAGCCAAGTCTAGCCTCGAATTTACTATGTAGTTGAAGAAGACCTTGAACCTACCCAGTGTTTCTCAAAGCAAAAAGGCCTCATTGGGAAAGCTGAGATAGACCTTGATCCCCCTGCCTCCGCTTTCCAAATGCTAGGAATAAGGGTGTGAGGCATAACCTCTGGCTTCCCACAATTTTCTATAGGTTAGGACAACAGCGACTTCATCCTGGCTAGAGTGTACTGGTTTATATTAAGATACTATCAGAGTCAGATGCATCCCTGGAGTCAGGATCTCAGGGCAAAACTCCACAAACGACTCTAATGATATTATCTATTAGAGGTTGCTGGGAAACTATGCAGGAAAAACTGACCAGAGTTACTCTGAAAAGTCATGACAATTATGACTCAAGATGTTTGAAGTCATATTAAGCTGAATCCATATCCTATGTAATAGTGAAAACAACCTGGATACACTCATTCTAGAGAAAGAAATTGGAAACCTATCTCAAACTACACACACACACACACACACACACACACACACACACACACACAGGGGCATGCACACAAGCACACTCCCCCACCAAAGTTGTCACACTACATTTAAGAGATAAAACTATAAAACTCTAGGGAAACAGAAGTAAATATTCAGGACAATGTTCTTATGCATGAGGCAAAAAAAACCAAACCATAATTGACAAAAGAAAATAAAGACTAATCGGATTTCATTAAAATTGGGAAAGTGGGCTGGAGAGATGACTCAGTGGTTAAGGTGCTTGCCTGCAAAGCCTAATGATCCAGGTTTGACTCCTCATTTCCCACATAAAGCCAGATACACAAAATGGTGCATACATCCAGAGGTTGTTTGCAGTGCCTGGAGGCCCAGGCACAACCATTCTGTCTGTCTGTCTCTCTACTCTCTATCTCTGCTTGCAAATAAATAATTTTTTAATTGAGAAAGCCTGTGCTAGAAACCAGAGGGAAAAATAGATAAGTGGAAGGAACTATATTAAAATAGAACTTTGGGGGCTGGAAAGATGGATTAGTAGTTAAGGTGGTTGCCTGCAAAGCAGAAGGACCAGAGTTCAATTCCCCAGTTCCCATGTAACACAAGATGCACAAGGTGGCACATGTGTCTGAAGTTCATTTACAGTGACTGGAGGCCCTGATGTACTCATTCTCATTCTCTCTCTCTTTCTCTCTCTTTCTCTCTCTCTCTCAAATAAATAAATAAATAAATAAATATATTTTTTTAAATAGAACTTCTTCTAAGGAGTCCATTAAGAATGAAAAGGGGGCTGGAGAGATGGCTCAGTGGTTAAGGCACTTGCCTCCAGTGCCTAAGGCCCCAGGTTCAATTCCCCAGTACCCAGATATGCAAGACCCACAAGGTGGTGGCCCTGGTGCTCTCTCTCTCTCTCTCTCTCTCTCTCTCTCTCTCTCTCAAATAAAATATTTTATAAAAATAGAACTTCAAAGGAGTCCTTTAAGAATGAAAAGAGAGCTGGAGCTCTAGCTCTGTTGTGAGTACTTGACTGGCATATGCAGGGGGTCTGTCACCAACTCCATGTAAACTGCTGTGATGGCACACCTGTAATCCCAGCACTGAAAGTTACAAGCAAAAAGATCTGAAGATCAGCCTTAGCTTCCTAGGGCCCCTGAGAGCAGACTGGCCTACATGAGACCTTGTCTCAAACAAAACAACAGAAACAAAAAAAAGAGAACTCAATTAGAAAGTGTCAAAGTCTGGGCTGGGAAGATGGCTCAGCAGTTAAAGGCACTTGTTTGCAAAGCATGTTGACCTGGGGTCATTCCCCTAGTACCCATGTAAAGCCAGATGCACAATGTGGTGCATGCATCTGGAGTATGAATGCAGTGGAAGGAAGCTCTGGTTGTGTCTATTTCCCTCTCTTGCTAGCTTTCTTTCATTTTTCTCTCTCTCAAATAAATTTAAAAAAGAAAGTGGCCAAAGTATCTGAAAAGACATTTCTCCAAAGAAAATATACAAATAACTAATATGCACATGAAAAGATGCTTAACACAATAATTGTCAGAGCAATGCAAATCAAAACCATAATGCAATACAACTCATACTCAGAATGATCATAATAAAAAAGGCACAAAGACAAGTATTGAGACAGAGTAGGAGAAAGCTAGGCAGGTTTCTGAAGGGGATCGAGGCCCAGAGGAAACCAGAAGATGCCAAACACCCGATCTCATTCTGGCACAAGAGTGAAAACTCCTAAGCTGGGCTAGAACTCATGTCTGACTGACACTGATCTACGACACCCCTGCTGTCCACAGTCAAGCATGCTATGACCCAACCCCAGATATGAGCGGACTCTAGGATCCATCCTCCAGATTTAATAACAAATCAGATTTTCCCTGCCTACCTGAATCAAACACTCTAAGGGTGGCAGCCTGATGGGTCTCCCTCTCTTTTTCCTGAGATCGCTCTCTTTTCCTGGATGCTCTGATGTGGCCTGAACTTCCCCCACTGGAGCCTCGGTCTCCAGCCCCACTCGGCTGTCTGGCTGGGTGGGAAGGGAGACCTAACGCTGTCTCTTAATGTCTCAATCGGAGTCTCCCCTCCACCTGTCTCATGGTCCCTCAATTTACCATGTGCAGATTCCCACTCTGGATCTGCCACGTGGCGCTCTCACAGGTTCGCAGCCCCTCTCAATCTTTCCTCAAAGCTCTCCACGTGTTCTCAGCCCCTCCTGATCTTCATTTGCTAAGCCTCAGTTTCCCTAGTCTTCCACAAAATCCCCAGCTTCAATCTGGCCTCGCTGTCTGAGCCTTAGCTTCTCTCTAACTTCCACTTTTCTGATATGTTTTCCACATAAAAACATTCTAATCTTCCTTTCCAGGTCCCAAGTGCCTTTAAATAAACTCCACAAATTGTGATGTCTCCCCAAATAAACTCAATAATTCATAATGTGTCCTTCTTGGTTCCATCTTTATTATTCTTCATTAAAGATTTGGAAAGAACCCAGGCGTGGTGGTGCATGCCTTTAATCCCAGCACTTGGGAGGCAGAGGTAAGAGGATTGCTGTGAGTTCAGGGCCACCCTGAGACTACATAGTGAATTCCAGGTCAGCCTGGGCTAGATCGAAACCCTATGACCAAAAAAAAAAAAAAAAAAGATTTGGAAAGGAGCCAGGTGTGGTGGTGCTTGCATTTAATCCCAGCACTCGGGAGGCAGAGGTAGGAGGATAGCTGTGAGTTCAAGTCCACCCTGAGACTACTGCGTGAGACCCTACCTTGAAACACACACACACAAAAAAAAAAAGATTTGGAAAGAACCCAAAACTTGGGGTTCATAATTCTGGGGTCCCTGAACCCCAAATTTCCCAAATCAGCATTGGAAATTTGGAGAAATTAGAAACTTCTACATTACTGGTGGAAATATCAAATTATGCAGCTATTCAATAAAATAGTTCTTCCCAAAGTTAGAGTTACCAAAAGAACATAGCAACACAAGAGAAAGAAAAAAAAATGACCAAAAAACAAACTATACACAAATGTTCAAAATTATTCCCATAGCCCCCAAAGTGAAAATGACAGGAATAACCATCAACTGATAAATGGAAAACAGTGGTATGTTCATACAATGGAATACTAAATTACTCAGCTATAAAAGGATTAAATACTAGCCCTTCGTGGTGCACAGCACTGGGGAGGCAGAGGTAGGAGGATCACCATGAGTTTGAGGCCACCCTGAGACTACATAGTTTCAGGTCAGCCTAGAGCGAGACCCTACCTAAAAAAGCCAGGAAAAAAAATGTTAAAAGGATACAACAAGAATGAACTTGGCAAATTAAATGCTAACTAATAAAAGCAGCCTGTAATTATAGCGCTTGAGAGGCTGGGGCAGGAAGACAAAGTAAGTTCAAGGTCAGGCTGAGTTAAGTAGCCAAACTCTCTAAAAAATCCTAAAAACAGAGCTGGAGAGATAGCTCAATAATGCTGCATACACCTGAGTACCTGGGTTCAGTGTCCAGGCCCCATACTGCTGTTGCTGCTTTTAAATGAGAGGTTCGGGTAGGTTTTTCTGTGATCCCAACATTCCAATGAAAAGATGGCAGGTGGCCACAGGATTTCCCTGAAGCTTAGAACAAGAAGGAGAGCCAGAGAGAGAAAAGCCCTGCCTCAAAGGACATAGAAGGACTAGAGATATGGCTCAGTTGTAGAGTACTTGCTAGCACATGCATGAAACCCTGGGTTCCATCCCCAGGATGGCATAAAACTGGTGTGGTGGTACACACCTGTAATCCCAGCACATATTTAAGGTAATCCTCAGGTACATAGCAAGATGAAGGCCAGGCTAGGCTACATGAGACCCTGTCTCAAAGAAACAAAAAGTTTCAAAGGAGGTGGAAGGCAAGGATTGACACCTGAAAGTTACCCGATGACATCCACTCTAGGAGGATCGCTCTGAGTTCGAGGCCAACCTGGGACTACATAGTGAGTTCCAGATCAACCTGGGCTAGAGTAAGACCTTGCCTTGAAAAACAAATACAAAAAAATTAAAGTAGCTTGAGCAAGCCAGAGGCTTTTGTACTCCAGGAAAACCACTAGAGGAGCTCTAGTTGACTATCAGTGAGTGGAAATGAACTTCACATTGGCTCCCTGGAAGCTGGCAAATTGTCTCAAGTCAGTGAAGAGCATGGGTGCTTTTTCCAACAGGAGTGAAGAGTGAAAGCTCTTTAGACTTCTTTTCTGGGCTCTTACTCAAGACAATAGAAGCAAAGGTGGGGAGGCTTTTAGCTGGAGTTTAATCACCTGCAAAGATCATTTAGCCATGTGCTCAAGACCTTTTTGCAACCTGGAGGCAGCTGATAATGACACCAGCCAAAGGCCCTGTCCAACCAGGGAATGGTCTTCAGCTTCTCCTTCACAGTTCCATTTGACCAAGGCACACCTTGGAGTCACCTAGCCTGTCCCCTGTTTTTAGCCAGGAATACACCTCACCTGCAAATCTCACATGTTGACCTTTGTGCTTGGCTTTTCTCTCTTAAAAGATCTTCAGGAAAAAGCACTTGTGTTGTCCTTGATAACACAACCCTGAGGAGCTGACTCCCTGTTTGTGCACCTGCACACTCCTGGACAGGCTGAATCAGGCTGGGATGGGGGGAATGAGGTGGAGGGGGAAATCATGAAATGGGCCTGGATACCTGTTTTTGTTTGTTTCTTTCTTTTGGTTTTTGTCAAGGTCTCACTCTAGCTCAGGCTGACCTGGAACTCACTCAGTAGCCCCAGGCTGACCTCCGATTTACAGCAATCCTCCCTACCTCAGCCTCCACACCCAGCTTCCAAAACCTACTCAATAAGTATATAGACTGCTTGATGCAGAAGGCAAAGTGTGAGGTTCTAGGAATCAATCAAAGAAGACTCGTGACAAATTATTTGTCAAATACCAACTCCTTAAATTTTTTTTTTGGTTTTTCTTTTTTTTTTTTAATATTTTATTTATTCATTTTCAAGCAGAGAGAGAGAGAGAGAGAGAGAGAGAGAGAGAGAGAGAGAGAGAGAGAGAGAGCACCAGGGCCACCACCTTGTGGGTCTGGCTTATGTGGGTCCAGGGGAATTGAACCCAGGGCCTTAGGCACTGGAGGCAAGTGCCTTAACTGCTGAGCCATCTCTCCAGCCCTTTTTTTGGTTTTTCGAGGTAGGGTCTCGCTCTAGTCCAGGCTGACCTGGAATTCACTATGTAGTTTCAGGCTGGCCTTGAACTCATGGCAATCCTCCTATCTCTGCCTCCCGAGTGCTGGGATTAAAGGCGTGCGCCACCACACCCAGCTCAACTCCTTAAATTTTTTTTTTTACTATTTTTATATTACCAATTTGTTGATTTTTACTTTATTTATCGTCTGCAGGTACTATAATCCATGTGCATTAAAAAGCAAATGTGATCTATACCATTTAGCCTGAGATCTGCTGGAACTAGGGCATATTTTTCTAATAAACTGCTTTAAAGTCAACTTATTTTCCTAAGAAACCCATCCTGGTTCAATTTAAATTTAAATAGCACCTGGGGTCCCTGACTTGTGTTTCCTCATTTGTGTTTTTGCATGGATATATGTGTGTGGTATACGTATTTCATGTGTGTGCATGCAAAGGTTGATGTGTTCTTCTATTTTATTGAGACATGTTCTCTCATTGAACTCAAAGCGTGTTGATTTGGTTAGACAAATGAGCCAGCAAAGTTGGTGGTTCTCCTCCCTCCACCATGCCTGGCTTTTTTCTCTTTTTTTGGAGGTACGGTCTCTCTCTAGCTCAAACTGACCTGGGACTCGGCTGACCAGGCTGGCCTGGAACTCACATCGATCCTCCTACCTCTGCCTCCCAAATGCTGGGATTAAAGGAGTGTGCTGCCACGCCTGGTTTACACCTGGCTTTTTACATGTGTGGAAAATCTAAATTCGGGTCCTCAGGCTTATGTGGCAAACTCTCTAATCATCCCTGAGCCATCTCTCCATCTTTTCCTCATTTATTTATAATGATGATTATAATTTGGTCACCATGTTTCTTTTATTTGTGAGAGGAGTTTCCAAAATTCATATATATATTTGTTAATGATAAAACAAATATGGAGGACTGGAGAGATGGCTCAGCAGTTAAGGCACTTGCCTCCAGACCCACAAGGTGGTGGCCCTGGTGCGCTCTCTCTCTCTCTCTCTCTCTCTCTCTCTCTCTCTCTCTCTCTCTATCTATCTATCTATCTCTGATTGAAAATGAATAAATAAAATATTTTTTAAAAAAACAAATATGGAGGCTGGGTGTGGTGGCACACTTATTTAATCCCAGCACTTCGGAGTCAGAGGTAGGAAAGTTGCCATGAGTTCGAGGCCACCCTGAGACTACATAGTGAATTCCAGGTCAGCCTGGGCTAGAGTGAGACCCTACCTCGAAAAACAAACAAACAAAAAAGTGATGCTTGCATCTGAAGTTTACCTCATGTGCCTGTCTCTCTCTCTCTCTCTCTCTCTCTCTCTCTCTCTCTCTCTCTCTCTCTCTCTCTCTCTCTTTCTCTCTGATCTCTCTCTGCAAACAAACAAATGAAAAAAGGAAGGAAGGAAGGAAATAGCTGAGTATGGTCACTCATGTCTGTAACACCCATCCTGTAGTGGGCAGATAGGGGTGCAGACAGGAGGATCCCTGGGGCTCACTGGTTTGGTCAGCCAAAAAAAATATGGCAGCTCCAGATTCAGAAAATAAAAAGAAGTATGTCAGGGGCTTGAGGTGAAGCTCAGTAGAAATGCACTGCTTAGCAGGCTCCAGCTCCTGGGCTTGGTTTCCAACCCCACCTAACAAACCAACAAGTATATCAGAGAGGCTGAGCACGTGGCTCAGTCTGTAGAATGCTTGCCTAACAGGCATGAAACCCTGGGGTTAGCCAGGCATGGTGGCTCATGCCTTTAATCAGAGCACTCAGGGGCCAAGGGAGGAGGATCACCATGAGCTCAAGGTCTGCCTGGGCTACAGAGGCCAGCCTGGGCTAGAGTAAGACCCTGTCTCAAACAAATCAAAGGAAGAAAAAGAAACCTTGGGTTTGATCCCCAGCACCACATGAACTGGGCATGATGGTACACACCTGTATTCCTAGCACTCAAGAAGTAGAGGCAGGAGGATCAGAAGTTTAGGGTCATCCTTGGCTACACAGCAAGTTTGAGGCCAGCTTGGGCTATCTGATACTTTGTCTCAAAAAAAATATATATAGGGCTGGAGAGATGGCTCAGCGGTTAAGGCACTTGCCTCCAGTGCCTAAGGCCCCGGGGTTCAATTCCCCAGGACCCACATATGCCAGACCCACAAAGTGGTGGCTCTGGTGCATTCTCTCTCTCAATCTCTGTATCTCTGCTTGAAAAATGAATAAATAAAATATTAAAACAACAACAACAAAATAATAATAATAATAATAGGGGCTGGGGAAAAGGCTCTTGCTTACAAACATGATGGTTCAATTCCCCAGGACCCATATAAGTGGTGCATGTATCTGACATTTGTTTGCAGCAACAAGTGACCCTGGTGTGCCCCCCCCATACACACACAAATAAATAAAAATTTAAAAACTAATAATGATAATTTTTTGAAACAGGGCTTTTTGCCTCATTAACAGCCTACTTTCAACACTTCATTAATTTTTTTTGTTTGTTTTCAAGAGTTTAGCAGTTGAATCCAGGGCTTTGCAACACATGTCTGAGAAGTTTTCTATTACTGTATTAACATCTCTAGTTCATGATAGCCTGTATACTTTTTCACTTCCTCTTCCTTTTCTCTTACTTCCTTCTCTTCCCGTCTCCTCTCCTCTCTCTTTCTCTTTCTTTCTTTTTTGGTTTTTCGAGGTAGGGTCTCACTGTAGCCCAGGCTGACCTGGAATTCACCATGCAGTCTCAGGGTGGCCTTGAACTCATGGTGATCCTCCTACCTCTGCCTCTGGAGTGCTGGGATTAAAGGCGTGTACCACCACACCCAGCTTCTTTCTTTCTTTTTTAAGGCAGGGTCTGACCTAAAACTCAACTCTGAAGGTTCTGTCTCACCTCAAACTCATAGTGATCTTATCCTCCTCCACCTCAGCCTCCCAAATGCCAGGATTCTATTAGCCACTATACCAGGCTTCAGGATTCTATATTTCTATCACACTAATAGCCTGTGTTCAAGTGAAGATTAGCAACAGAATAAAAGACTAAGGAATTCGACCACATCCTCTGAATATCAGATGTATAATTATTTTTTTTCTTTCCATCTTTTATCTCAGTGTCATGAAGACTACCTAAATTTTTCTCACAGCAGTTTTGGGCTAGTAAACTGAAACCATAGTTGCCTGCCACACATAATAACCCTGGATCCTAGAAGCTGCTTAGCAGCTGAGTTTCCTTTGCAGAGCATGTACTGTTTAGCAAGGACTCACAAAGTGATTTGTGTAACCGATAAGAAGTGTCAGGCGGCCACCTGCTCACTATCTGCTAATCCTCTTTTTAGATAACTGAGAGCACTCTCCTCCTGGTTTGGACCTTTTTAAAAATATTTTTTTATTTATTTGAGAGAGAGAGAGAGAGAGAG
>PVHP010036731.1:0-17748 GCA_004024765.1 Zapus hudsonius
ATTGGAGAGTTAGAACAGTATAGGTTAACAGATATAGACCTTTCTGGATTCCCTATTTTCTATTTTTAGTAGCCTCCCTGTCAGACTTTCGTATAGTGCATCTTTTCTTGGGTGCCCAAGAGTATGGGATCTGGTTCATCTTGCCCTAAATCCCCATTTCCAATCAAAGGTTCCCCCTCACTGAGTGGAATATTTGGCCAACAATGAGTTGTTATCCCCAATTCCACTGCCCCCCTTCCTCGTCCCCAATCATATAGCTCAGTGGGTGATTGCTTGCCTAGCAAGCACGGTTCAATCATCAGCACCGGGAAAAATAAAACTGTAAGTCACTAATTAAGTTTTTTACAGTTCCACAAAATCAACCTATTTCACGTCCATTTTTTGCTATGTTTTCCGGATAACACCTTCTGTTTATAGCTGTGGTTTGTATATTTGACTCCCCTCAAGGTCTCTCCTCATGGTCCAGATTGTTACTAGGAATCATTAGCTGGATACATCTCTGCCCTCATGTGCCACTATGTTGAGGCTAGCTCCTCATGAGTTTGGTTCTGGCAAAGGCTATAGGTGTCAACATTTTCCAGAAATGTGGATGTGTTCTACAAAGAACTTTGGATTTCTCATTGAAAATTTCATGCTGGAATATAAATGCTTGGGATGGGGTGGATGTCTCCTCATCCTGTGGTCCTGGATGTCATTTGGTATCATTGGCATGGATACATTCCTGGTCTCCAATTTGCAGTATGATGATGCAAGAATCCTCCATTGCTTGTACCTGACAACAGGATTATGACCATGCCCCCAGAAGCTGGATGTATTCCTCTACTGTTTGTTTTGAATGCCTACTGAGCATTCCATGCTGGATGTATCCAAGACATTGTGGATATTAGCATTTACTCTTCAGAAGCCATTTTCCCCTTCACCCCATGTTCTCAGCTCTGTTATACTTATCAAGGACATTTTCTATGGCAAGTTTCTCAATATCACTTCACGTTTTCCTGAATATTTGTTTTCAACCTTCTTCTGGTTTTACATTAATTCATGTTTTTATATTTGACAGGAAAATTGGAGTTAAAAATATGAAGCCAAGAATTCCATACTTTGGAATATTACTCTGCTGTCAACACTGGCATATGATCCAGGATGCATTGCTTGTGATATCACCATTCTCCATGATTTTGGATGTTATGTCACTATATTCTGAGTACATCACTTGTCTGTCATGTTCTGGAATTGTTTGGATAAAAGAATTTCTCTCCAGATGGAATATTATCTGACCTATGTACACTGTATAGACTTGGTCTCCAATATCTAGGTTATTGTGCATTTTCTCATAGCTTATTTTCTCAGTATCACCTTGCTTTTGGTGTTCCAGTCATTAATCGTCATCATTCTTCCTTGTTTTCTCCTGTGTCCTACTATCTTCAATGTTAGACGGCCACTATGATCCTGGGTACTTCCTGTCTTCAATTGTGTGGAATATCACAGTGTTACGTAATCCTTCTTCTGGTGGAACAAGGCATATTTAGGATCTCATGGTTCCACCTAATAACTGTTTTCACCTTGTTTCTACTCTTTTGGGTGTGTATCACAATGCCGGTTTGTGGATACAAGACTGCTTGAGTTTCTGCGGATCTTTATCTCTCCAGATGATGTCGGTGTGTCTGGCATTCTGATATCACCACTCTCCGACATTTCTCGATATGTGACTCTCAATTACTGATCATCTTTCCATCTTTTCCCATTGTTCAGGATTTTGCAATGTAACCAGGCTTCGGAATAGATCCCTAAATCAATGCTTGAAAAATCTTGTTAATGTCATAGTGGAACATTTGCCTGCACTCACAATGTATTGGATCTCCTGCTTCAATAGGTAAATGAGATGTTATCTTTTTCTCAATGTAACTGCAACCTCCCTGCAAAAACTTTTGGATATATTGAAGCTGGCTATATTTTGGATATAATTTTCTGCCTGAGGAAAGTATACTATCCTGCATTTAATGTTGAACATATCATAGTTTCCAATTTTCCATGTCATTATTTGAAGCTCACGTTCCGGTTATAAGCTACCTCCTATGTAGTGGAGGCTGTTAATCAGTGACCCTCACACATGCCGGTTGCCATCCCAAGGTTAATTAAATTGTGCAAATCAGCCTGTGCTTGGCCCTACAAACAGACCCTGGGATATAACCTTTCCACCACAGAGCAGAATGTCTGCTTTTCCCAAATGATTGAAGATACCACCTTGCAAGACCATCCTGATACCTAGATGCTGAGGTTGCTGTGGATATCAGCATTAACACAGTGGAATCAATGTTATCCTCACCAAGTACTTCAAGAGGTGCTTTTTACAATGATGCAAGATATTTTCTGGTGGATGTTTCTGAATATTACCCTCCTGCCTGTATCCTGTATGTTAAGTTTATCCATTCTTCTGGGATTCTCCTGGAATACTACCGTAAGTATCCATACTCCCAAATCTTGGAATTTTCTTTACCTGGTATGGTCTGACTTTGGCCTCTTATCAAAATATTATGGATATCATGCCTCCATCAGCAGTGGGAATGATTCATTTTTAAAAATTTTTTGAACATCTTATACTTAAAAGATTTGGATGCATATGCTTTGGTCATAACCATTCTACACACATAGGATATAACTTCAGTTAGTGTTCTACATCTGAAAATTACCATCTTTCAGGACATTATCATAACTTGTTTCCTGGATACCTTCATTCACATAATGCTGTGGATGTCTTCCTATTCCTCTCCTAAGGTTTCTCTTTATCCAAGGTCTTGGATATTATTTTGGAACCACCGGCCAGGATCCCTGGCAGCACTAATAGGTGAGAAAATGATTATGCAAGAATCATCCTGTCTAACATTTCTGGCAGTAGGATTTTTGGAAAGGTGGGTGTCCTCTTTGTCTGATTGTTTTGATACCATACTTGATCTATTCCTGATCTGGATATCACCGCTGACATATTGGGTGCAAAGCTTACTTTCCCAGTGCTTGTAACAGGTATTTTTTCCAATAACAAGATACTTCCTGATAAAGTCTTCTCAAATTACCCTTCCTCCTGGTATTCTGGATACCAATTTTCAGTGTTCTTCTGGATCTACCTGGTGCCATTCTTCTTCATGTCACAAAACACCAGGTTGCTGTGTACATTGTATACACCTCAGCTCCCATTGTTTGGAATACCCTTTATCTTGAAGAATCTTGCTTTAGCCTTTCCTCGCAGTAATGTTGATCTCATGCTTCCAAATTGTGTGTGGATATTACCTTTCACCAAATTTCATGGACATATTGAATCAAGCAACCTGGATACATAACTTCCCCCAGTGCTGTGGACATCACCACTTCTGCTTACAAATGGATGAGAGCCTCATTTTAGAGTTCGACATTTCAAAAAGCCATATTCCAGGTCGATACTTATAACGTGTACCCTGGATTACAGCATTCCTCTGCAGTTGTGAATATCTTCTTTCATCTCGGCTCAACTTTTCTCCTCATTCCATTGGCTGGATGTCACTGTGGAATCGCTGACCTGGATACATCACTACCTTCAGAGGCTGGAAGGTGATGATGCAAGAATTGTTCTACGCTTGGTCCTGGCAACTTGGTTTTTCATAATCTCATTCCTCCAGAAATGTGCATGTGTTCTTAAAACAATGGTATTGTATGTATCCAGGTACATTCCATGCTGGGTATACCACTGCTCCAGATGCTGAGGATATCTGCTATTCCATCTTTCAAGCAATGCTCTCCTTCACACAGTGTTCTCAGCCACGTTCTTCACACATATCACAGATACTTCCTGTGGCTGGTTTCTATTTCCTTTCTCCTGATTAATAGGTTATCAGTTTTCAATCTTCTGCTTCTGGCCTTTATTCAAGTTTTCTGGATTTCCTTCCCTAACCAGAGTTACAGATACACCACCAGTGATCCCAAGCTTTGTAATATCATTATATTGTTGTGATAGTCTGCCACAGGCGGCTGGGATGAATCTCCGAACCAGGCACAGTTATGGGAAGAAAATATTTACTGAAGCTACAGAACCATAACGGTGAAAGAGACGGGCCCCTTTTCACAGGTCCAAACAGAGAGAAAGAGAAGCCATCACCAACACCACATTCCAGTAAAGAGGCAGGGGCGAAGAAAGCGAAATTTCCGTCTCCTTTATATATATTATATTATTTTGGTTTGTATAACCCTACCCCAGACATGGCTTCTTGTGTCTATGGAATTTCCATCCACCACTGCCTTTAGAGGTAAGTATGTTTATTTCTAGATACCCTGAGCTGCTTTACATCCTGCCCCCTGCTAAGATGGATACCTTCTTTGAATATTCAAGACCCACCCAGGATATTTTAAAAGATCAAGTTGACAACAAAACCAACCATCACAGCTGTCAATATGTGTCATATGGTATAGGCTTAATTGTTTGACATAGCACTTAAAATACTTTGTATATTGTGCTCCTAATTTCAGTGTGATGGTCCATTTCTCATTACTTCATGGACATCTAGTTGGCAAACCATTTGGGTGCATATGCCTTGGATAGAAATATTCTCTTCTCCTCGGTAATCACATCTTTTAGGGTTCTACATTTCTTATCACCGTATTTTATGTCAATATTTGTACCGTATTTCCCAACAACATCGTGGATGTCTACCTTCACTACTCAAGATCTATCCTCATGCCATGGTGTTGATTTTTATTTTGGAATCATTCTCTGGATAAACCTCTGCCCTAAAAGGTAGGAATAAGATGAAAATATGGCTCATCCTGCATTTGGTCCTGGCAAAGAGTTACTAATAGATTCCATAATGTGGATGTGTTCTCCCTCCGAGAATTTTGGATATCTTGTTGAAGATTTCATGCTGGAACATCCGTGCTTCAGATGTTGAGGGTATCTCCTCACCCCATGGTCCTAGTTGTCATTTTAGTATCATTGGATGGTTCACATTCCTGCGCTCCACGTGGGATTATAATGATGCAACAATCCTTCAGTGCTTGGTTCTTGCAATAGAATCATTGGTCATAACATTCCTCCAGAAATCTGTGTTTTGAATGTCTCCTGGACATTTTATTCTGGATATGTATGTGCTCCTAGATGTTGTGGATATCAGCATTTACTCTTCATGTTCCCCTTCACCCAGTGTTCTCAGGTGTATTTTCACACTTCTCAATGTTATAATCTATGACTATTTTTTCAACATCCTGTTTTTCCTGATTCTTAAATAATTGTTTTCAACCTTCATCTGGGTTTGCCTTTATTCATATTTTCAAATTTCTCATGAAAAACAGTTATGGATACAAAATCAAGGATTCCATTCTTTGGTATATCACTATGTTCTTAACATTGGCGGAAGGGTTCAGTGTTTGTAATCATGCCATTTTTCCTGATTTATGGATGTCACCTACTGCTCTGTATTATGATTTAGTCACTTGTCTGCCGTTCTTCACTTTTGATATTTCCACCATTGCAGATATAAACATCTTTAAACAGATGAAAGATAACCCTGCACCCAGAACACTAAATATGCCTGATCCTTAATACTTGGGTGCCTGGGAAATTTTGCATGGAGTGTTTTTCTCAAAATCATCTTTATTTTGGGGTTCAGTCATCAATGCCTGTCATTTGGCTTTGTTTTCACCAGCATTAAACTGTCTCAGATGTTTTGTGGCCTCCATGATCCTGGGTACCTCCTGTCATCATTCGTGTGGAACAAGGGATTTGACTCACTCATCGTTCTACCAAAGAATTTACTTCAATTTGTTTCTATGCTTCTGGGTACCTACTGAAATGCTGAGTTTTGCATACAAGACTGTTTGAAGTTTGGGGGAAATTTCCAGTTACTCTCATTTAAGAAATTTTATTGTGCACCATGGGTCCTGCATACAACCTTTTCTCATGCCAGATAATGTTGATATTTTCTGGCAAACTGAACTCACCATCCTTCTCTATTTCTGGATATGTGATTCCATTACGCATCGTCTTTTCACCTTGTGTCACCGCTCTGGTCTTCCCAAGGCATTCAGACTTTAGGATGCATCACCAATCAATAATGCTTGGAGTTTCTTGTTAGCATACTAGAACATTTGCATCTACTCACAGTGTGTTAGGTATCCTGCTTCAATAAGCAATAGATAAGCCATGTTTCTCACAATGTACCTGCCATCTCCCCGCATAAGTTTTTGAATACAGAGATGCTGGCTATGGTTCAGATTTAACCCTCTCACTGAGGTAGGTATATTATCCTGCATTTAGTGTCAAATAAATCATGCTTCCCAATTTTCCAGGACAGTATTTGTTGCTGCTGTTATGGTTATAACCTGCCTTCTGTGTAGTGGAGGCAACTCCATGGTTCCTGTTTGTTTAAGCTCCTTGTTACCTACCACGGTTCAGTTTCTACTTGGTGATCTAGATACGTGAGTGCTGTCATCCCTGGGATTATCATAATGCATGAATCATCCTTTGCTTTGTCCTCTCAACAGGCCATGGGATATAACCTTTCCACCACAAAGCAGAATATCTACTTTTCCAAATGTTTGGAGATACAGCCTCTCTGTGTATGTAACGTCCTGGATATATTCATGCTGTTGATGCGGTGAATATTAGCATTTATACACGGGAAGCAAAGTCAGCCTTTCCCAAGGATTCTGGGAGACACTTTTCACCATAATTTAGAATATATCCAGGTGGAGCTTTCTGAATACTACTGTCCCCCCTCGAATCCTGGATATCAATTATCAACATTCTTCTGGTATTTACCTTGTGCCATCCTTCTGGAAATCACATTACAAATATTCATGTATATTCATCATCTTTTCACCTTTTCTCACTGTTTGGAATATCATTTATCAGGTATGGTCTGGATTTAGCTCACAATTTGTAGGATTGCATGTTGCCATCAGAAAGTGGAGGTCCTTTTCTCATAACTTATGGACCTCTTCTTTCCATTTCATTGGATATGCTTTGGATATAATCATTCTCCTCTTTTAACTAATTAAGGTTTTTTTGATTTTAATTTATTTTATTGTCCATAATGAGTAACATTGTTTAGTGGGCCGACAATGAGTTGTTATCCCCAATTCGTAAATGGCCGCCTTCCACTTCCCCAGTCATTTAGCTCAGTGGATGAGCGCTTGCCTATCAAGTACAAGGCCCTGTGTTCACTCCTCAGCACCGGAAAAAAAAAATGTAAGTCACTAATTAAGTTTTTTACAGTTCAACAAAATCACCCTACTTCAGGTCCATATTTTTCCCCTGTTTTCTGGCTAACACCTTCTGTTTAGAGCTGTAGTGTGTACATTTGACAACCCTCAAGGTCTCCCATAATGTTCCAGATTGTTATTAGGAATCATTACCCTTGATAATTCTCTGCCCTCATGTGCCACTATGATGAGGCTTAGCTCCTCCTGAGTTTGCTTCTGGCAAAGGATTTAGGTGTCAACATCGTCCAGAAATGTGGTTGTGTTCTCCTACAAAGAACTTTGAATACCTCGTTGAAAATTCCATTCTGGAATATAAATGCTTGCGATACCGTGGATGTCTCCTCATCCCACGGTCCTGGATGTCGTTTGGTATCATTGGCATGGATACATTCCTGGTCTCCAAGTTGCAATATGATGTTGCAAGAATCGTCCAGTGCTTTGACTTGAAAACAGGATCATCACCATGCCTCCAGAAGATGGATGTTTTCCTGTACCGTGTGTTTTGAATGCCTACTGCGCATTCCATGCTGGATGTATCCATGACATTGTGGATATCAGCATTTACTCTTCAGTAGCCATTTTACCCTTCACCCCATGTTCTCAGCTCTGTTATACTTATCAAGGATATTTCCTATGGCAAGTTTCTCAATATCACTTCACGTTTTCCTGAATATTTGTTTTCAACCTTGTTCTGGTTTTGCATTCGTTCATTTTTTTTTAGATTTGTCATGCAAAATGGAGTTACGGATAAAAAGCCAAGGATTCCATGCTTTATAACATAACTATGCTGTCAACAGTGGCATATGGTCCTTGATGGATTTCTTGCGATATCACCATTCTCCATGATTTCTAGACGTTACCTTCACTATATTCTGAGTACCTCACTTGTCTGTCATGTTCTGGACAAGTTTGGATATAAGAATTTCTCTCCAGATGGAAAATTACCTGACCTCTTTACACTGTGTAGTCTTGGTCTGCAATGTCTAGGATCTTGTGCAGTTTCTCATGGCTTATTTTCTCAGTATCACCTTGCTTTTGGTGTTCAAGTTATTAATCGTCATCATTCTTCCTTGTTTTCACCTGAGTCCTACTATCTTCAATGTTAGATGGTCGCTATGATCCGGGGTACATCCTGTCTCCAATTGTGTGGAATATCGCAGTTTTACATAGTCCTTCTTCTAGTGGAACAAGGCATATTTAAGATCTCATGGTTTCACCTATTAACTGCTTTCACGTTGTTTCTACTATTTTAGGTGTATATCTCACTGCAGGTTTGTGGATAAAAGACGGCTTGAGTTTCTGTGGATTTTTATCTCTCCAGATGATGTCAGTGGTATCTGGCATTCTGAACTCACCACCCTCCAACATTTCTGGATATGCAACTCTTAATTATTGATCATCTTTTCAGCTTTTCCCATTGTTCAGGATTTTGCAAGGTAACCAGGCTTCAGAATAGATCCCCAGTTTCAATGCTTGAAAAATCTTGTTGATGTCATCGTGGAGCATTTCCCTCTACTCACAATGTATTGGATCTCCTGCTTCAATAGGTAATAGGGATGTTATCTTTTTCTCAATATAACTGCAACCTCACTGCAAAAACTTTTGGATATATTGAAGCTGGCTGTATTTTGGATATAATTTTTTGCCTGAGGTAAGTATACTATCCTGTATTTAATGTTGAACATTTCATAGTTTCCAATTTTCCAGGTTATTATTTGAAGCTCACGTTCTGGTTGTGAACTATCTCCTGTGTAGTGGAGGCTCTAAATCAGTGACCCTCACACATGCCGCTTGCCATCCCCTGGATAATTAAATTGTGCAAATCACCCTATTCTTGGCCCTCCAAACAGACCCTGGGATATAACCTTTCCTACAAGAAGCAGAATGTCTTCTTTTCCCAAATGTTTGAAGATACCACTTTGCAAGCACCATCCTGATGCCAAGAGGCTGAGGATGCTGTGGATATCAGCATTAACACAGCGGAATCAATGTTATCCTCCCCAAGTGCTTCAAGAGGTGCTTTTTACTATGATTCAGGATATTTCCTGGTGGATGTTTCTGATTATTACCCTCCTGCCTGCATCCTGTAAGTCAAGTTTCTCCAATCTTCTGTGAGTCTCCTGGAATACATCCATAAGTATCCATAGTCCCACCTTTCGGAATATCCTTTATCTGGTATGGTCTGACTTCGGCCTCTACTCAAAATATTTTGGATATCATGCCTCCATCAGCAGTGGGAATGATTCATTTTTCATAATTTAGTGAACATCATATACCTAAAAGATTTGTATGCCAATGCATTGGATTTAACCATTCTACACACATAGAATATCAGTCTTCAGTTAGTGTTCTTCATCTGAAAATTACTATCTTTTAGGACACTATCATAACTTTTTTCTTGGATACCTTCTTTCACATAATACTGTGGATGTCTCCCTATCCCTCTCCTAATATTTTTCTTCTTGCCATGGTCCTGGATGTTATTTTGGAATCACCGGCCTGGATACCTGCCTGCACTAAGAGGTGGGAAAATGATTATTCAAGAATCATCCTGCCTAGTATTTCTGGCAGTAGGATTTTTGAGAAAGGTGGGTGTCCTCTTTGTCTGAATGTTTTGATACCATACTTGATCTATTCCTGATCTGGATATCACCACTTACATAGTGGGTGCAAAGCTTACTTTCCCAGTGTTTTGTAACAGGTATTTTTTTCCAATACCACATGATACTTCCTGATCAGGTTTTCTCAAACTAACCCACCACCTGGTATCCTGGATATCAAGGTTCAGTGTTTTTCTGTATCTACCTGGTGCCATTATTCTTCATGTCACAGAACTCCAGGTTGCTGTATACATTGTATACATCTCAGCTCCCATTGTTTGGAATACCATTTACCTGGTAAACTCTCGCTTTGGCCTTTCCTCGCAGAAATTTGGATCTCATGCTTCCAAATTGTATGGGGATATTCCCTTTCTCCAAATTCTATGGACATCTTGTTTCAAGCAATTTGGATACATAGCTTCCCCCTATGCTGTGGACATCACCACTTCTCCTTAAAAATGGATGAAAGCCTCATTATAGACTTCTACATTTCAAAACGGCCATATTCCAGGACGATATTTATAGCTTGTACCTTGGATTACAGCTTCCTTCTGCAGTTGTGAATATCTACTTTCATCTTGGCTCAACTTTTCTCCTCATTCCATTTGCTGGATGTCACTGTGGAATCGATGCCCTGGATACATCACTGCATGTGAATAATTAGATCAGCCTGACAACCCCTGGTTCCAACCACTGGTTCCTTCCCTCACTGAGCTGTTGACCATAGTGACTCATGAGATTCCAACAACAAGACAGAATTCTGTCAAAGCTCTTGAATGCTTTCCCCAGGCCTGAGGCAAAACCCTGTTACTGAAGAAACCACAGACTGCATCGATCAGCATCGAGAAACCCTTCAACGTCCGGAATGGTATCCAGCCCCCAGAAGGCCGTTAGTGTAGTGCTGGAAGGCACTGCACAGGCTGCCAGGGGAAACTGATCAACGACAGCTGGAGTAAACAGAGACGATTGAAACGAAACACAATCTGCGGCCATGAGTAGGCTGACCACACCTCCTACTTGGAGGGAACAGCGAAACAACTAAGGGCACTTGGTGTAATGGAGGAGCCTCGGCCTGGGGGAGACAATCAACAGCTTTCAAATTCGACCAATTTTCCACTCAGTGAGGGGGACCCCTTTTTTGGAACTAGGGATTCAGGGCGATAGGCACCGGATCCTGTACTTTTGGGCTCCCAAAACAAGATGCACTATGGGAACGAGTGACTGGGTGACTACTAAAAGTAGAATCTAGGTAATCCAGAATTGTGTATATTTGTTAATCTACACTGATCTCACTCTACGATGGATTTGTGTTTGTATTTTTCAGGGTGCAGCGAGAGAGCTGGGGCCCATCTAACCCCACCAACCGACTGTAGGCCGATAGCTGAGTTTCTGGCAAGAGAGGAGCCACCACAGTCATATCGTGGAGGATCCAAATGGAACCCCGCAGAGAATGACGGGATGAACAAGGGGCCCACAGCCACAGCCATTAAATTAACACAGGATAAGCCAATGATACAGAAACCAATGATTTTGACACAAAGACCACTAAGCTCACAACTTTAAAGCATCCTTAATACTCATCCACCACGACTCAGGGAACTATGCGGAAGAGGGGGCGGAAAGATTGTAAGAGCCGTGCTGGGGGAGATTATCCAGAGGCACGGCCAGGAGAACCTGGCTGAATACTAGGCTATCCATGGTCCCCTGTCACAAGGACTGATCCAGACGACCCATGGAGGAGGTTATCCAGTGGAAGGGGGAGGGGAGGGCAGCGGGGAATTGGGGATAACAACTCATTGTTTGCCCACGAAATGTTGTAACTCATTATGGACAATAAATTTAAAAAAAAAATTCTGCCTGAGGTAAGTATTCATCCTGCATTTAATATTGAACATATCATCGTTTCCAATTTTCCAGGTCATTATTTGAAGCTCAGGTTCTGGTTATAAGCTACCTCCTGTGTAGTGGAGGCACTTAATCAGTGACCCTCAAACATGCCGGTTGCCATCCCCTGGATAATTAAATTGTGCAAATCACACTGTTCTTGGCCGTCCCAAAGGAGCTCGTATAATACCTTCCACCAAAGAGCAGATTGTCTGCTTTTCCCAAAAGTTTCAAGATACCACCTTGCAAGCACCATCCTGATGCCTAGATGCTGAGGATGCTGTGGATGTCAGCATTAACACAGCGGAAGCAATGGTATCCTCCCCAAGTGCTTCAAGAGGTGCTTTTTTATGATGCAGGATATTTCTTGGTGGATGTTTCTGATTATTAACCCTCTGACTGCATCCTGTATTTCAAGTTTCTCCATTCCTCTGGGATTCACCTGGAATACAACCATAAGTATCCATACTCCCAACTTTTGTTATATCCTTTATCTTATATGGTCTTACTGTGGCCTCTACTCAAATTATTGTGGATATCATGCCTCCATCAGCAGTGGGAATGATTCATTTTTCATAATTTTGTGAACATCTTATACCTAAACAATTTAGATGCATAGGCGTTGGATATAACCATTCTACACACATAGGATATAAGTCTTCAGTTAGTGTTCTACATATGAAAATTACCATCTTCAGGACACTATCATAACTTGTTTTCTGATACATTCTTTCACATAATGCTGTGGTTGTCTCCCTATTCCTCACCAAGGTTTCTCTTCTTGCCATGGTCCAGGATGTTATTTTGGAACCACTGGCCTGGATACCTGCCTGCACTAAGAGGTGGGAAAATGATTATGCAAGAATCATCCAGCCTAGCATTTCTGGAAGTAGGGTTTTTGAGAAAGGTGGGTGTCCTCTTTGTCTGAATTTTTTGGTACCATACTTGATCTATTCCTGATCTGGATATCACCACTTACATAGTGGGTGCAAAGCTTACTTTCCCAGTGTTTTGTAACAGGTATTTTTTTTCAACAATACAAGATACTTCCTGATCAAGTTTTCTCAAAGTAACCCTCCTCCTGGTATCCTGCTTATCAAGTTTCAATGTTCTTATGGATATGTTGAACATATCATAGTTTCCAATTTTCCAGGTCATTATTTGAAGCTCACGTTCTGGTTATAAGCTACCTCCTGTGTTGTAGTACTCTGCTAATGAGGCATGGAGGAAGTAGGGCTTTGCTGAGTCTGGCAGGCTTCTGGGACAGTCTCCTTCTGAAGGAAGTTGAGGCAAATTCCGAGGGCCCCTGTAAATCTTAGCAATCCTGAAAACTCCAAAGCCCCTAGGCAGGCCACAAGATAAGAAGCAGATCAAAGCCTAACTTATTCTAACTGCAATAAGGTTTTATTTCCTCTGCTAACATCACCATTTTCTCACAGACCCGGCCTGGCTGCATATCTGAGAGCTAAGCTTTCCGGATGAGAGCATAGTAGCCTTTTTTCCTAACACTCCTGTGCCCCCAGGAGGCAGGGGGGATGGCTGAAGGCCCTAAATCCTGTTTACAAGTGCTAATGGGTTTTGCTTCTGCTGTGTTCCTGTTTGCTGAGCCCCCTTTGTGTAGGAGATAGGGCGGTGCAGCGCATCCCTAGATTGGATATAAGGTTGGATGTGAAAATAAAGTTTTGAGATCTGCCCACTGCCGCAGTCTCCCGAGAGTCTCATCTCTCGTTCGGCTCACGGCTATTCCAAGCCGCTGCTCGCCCAGTTTCCGTGGGTGAACGAGGAGATGATGCGAGGAGTTGAGTTATGACCCTACCCCAGACATGGCTTCCTGTGTCTAAGGAATTTCCTTCCAGCACTGACCTCCCAGGTAAGTATTTTTATTTCTAGCTTCCCTCAGCTGCTTTCCATCCTGCCGCCTCCTAAGATGGATTCCTAATTGTGAATATTCAAGACCCACCCAGGATATTTTAAAAGATCAAGTTGACAACAAAACCAACCATTACAGCTGTCAATGTGTTGCATATGGTATAGGCTTCATTGTTTGAGATAGCACTTACAATACTTTGTATAGTGTGCTCCTAAATTCAGTGTGAAGGTCGCTTTCTCATTACTTCATGGACTTCTAGTTGCAAAACCATTTGGATGCATATGATATGGATGGAAACATTCTCTTCTCCTCAGTAATAACATCTTTCAGTGTTCTACATTTCTTATCACCGTATTTTACGTCAATATTTGTACCGTATTTCCCAGACAACATCGTGGATGTCTATCTTCACTACTCAAGATCTATCCTCATGCCATGGTCCTGATTTTTATTTTGGAATAATTCTCTGGATAAACCTTTGCATAAAAGGTAGGAATAGGATGATAACACGGCTCTTCCTGTATTTGGTCCTGGCAAAGAGTTACTAGTAGATTCCATAACGTGGATGTGTTCTCCCTCCAAGAATTTTGTATATCTTGTTGAAGATTTCATGCTGGAATATCCATGCTTCAGATGTTGAGGGTATATCCTCAACCCATGGTCATAGGTGTCATTTTAGTATCATGGGTTTAGTCACATTATTGCCTTCCACGTTGGATTAAGATGATGCAACAATCCTTCACGGCTTCGTCCTTCCTACAGAATCATTGGTCATAACATTCCTCCAGAAATCTGTGTTTTGAATATCTCCTGGACATTTCATTCTGGATATGTACGTGCTCCTAGATGTTGTGGATATCAGCATTGACTTTTCATGTTCCCCTTCACCCAGTGTTCTCATTTGTGTTTTCAAACTTATCAAGGATATTCTCAGTGGCGATTTTTTCATCATCATGTTTTTCCGGTTTTCTTGAAAAATTGTTCTCAACCTTCACCTGGTTTTGCCTTCATTCATATTTTCAGATTTCTCATGAAAAACAGAGTTATGGATACAAAATCAAGGATTCCATTCATTGGTATATCGCTATGCTCTTAACATTGGCGGAAGGCTTCAAGGTTTGTAATCATACCATTCTTCCTGATTTATGGATGTCAAATTCTGCTCTCTATTGTGAGTACCTCACAGTTCTGCCATTCTTCACACTTGCTATTTCCACTGTTCCAGATAAAATCATCTTTAAACACATGAAAGATAACCCTGCACCCTGATTACTAAATATCCCTGATCCTTAATACATGGGTGTCTGGGAAATTTTGCATGGAGTGTTTTTCTCAAAATCACCCTTATTTTGGTTCCATTCATTACTGCCTGTCATTTGCCTTTGTTTTCACCAGTGTTCCACTGTCTTGGATGTTAAGGTAGCCTCCATGATCCTGGGTATATCCTGTCATCATTCGTGTGGAGCAAGTGATTTTTACTATCTCATGGTTCTACCAAAGAATTTACTTCCCTTTGTTTCTAATGATTTGGGGACCTATTGCCATGCTGAGTTTTGGATACAGGACTGCTTTACGTATGGCGGATTCTTCCAGTTACTCACAGTGAAGAAATATTATTGTGCACCAAGGGTCCTGCAGACAACTGTTTATCATTACAGGTGATGTTTATATTTTCTGGCAATCTGAATTCACCATCCTTCTCTATTTCTGGATATGTGATTCCGTTATGCATCCTCTTTTCACCTTATGTCACTGCTCCGAACTACCCAAGGCATTCAGACTTTGGGATGCATCCCCACTCATAATGGTTGGAGTATCTTGTTAGCAAAGAAGAACATTTGTATCTACTCACAGTGTGTTAGATATCCTTCTTCAATAAGCAATAGATAGGCTGCCATGTTTCTCAAAACGTACCTGCCATCTCCCTGCATAAATTTATGAATACAGAGATGCTGGCTATGGGTCAGATTTAACCCTCTTCTTGAGGTAAGTATATTATCCTGCATTTACTGTCGAATATATCACGCTTCCATATTTTCCAGGACATTATTTGTAGCTCCTGTTTTGGTTATAACCGGCCTCCTGTGTAGTGGAGGCATTTCTGTGGCTCCTGTTTCTTTTAGCTCCTTGTTACCTACCACGGTTCACTTTATACTTGGAGATCTGGATACGTGAGTGCTGTCATCCCTGGGATTATCACCATGCATGAATCATCCTGTGGTTTGACCTCTCAGCAGGCCCTGGGATATAAACTTTCCACCACAAAGCAGAATATATACTTTTCCAAATGTAGGAGATACAGCCTAACTGTGTATGTAACGTCCTAGATATATTCATGCTGTGGATGTGGTGGATATTAGCATTTAAACACTGGAAGCAACATTATCCTTTCCCAAGGATTCTGACAGACACTATTCACCATAATTTAGAATATATCCAGGTGGAGCTTTCTGAATACTACTGTCCCCCCTGGTGTCCCGGATATCAATTATCACAATGCTTCTGATATTAACCTTGTGTCATCCTTATGGAAATCACATGACAAATATTCATATATATTCATCATCTTTTCACCTTTTCTCCCTGTTTTGAATATCATTTAACAGGTATAATCTGGATTTAGCTCACAATTTGTAGGATTGCATTCTTCCATCAGAAGTATGGAAGGTCCTTTTCTCATAACTTTTGGAACTCTTCTTCCAATTTGACTGGATATGCCTTGGATATAATCATTCTGCTCTTTCAACTAATTAAATTTTTTTATTTTAAAGTATTTTTTATTGTCCATAATGAGTTACATTGTTTTGTGGGCCAACAATGAGTTGTTATCCCCAATTCCACATTGCCCCCCTTCCCCATCCCCAGTCATTTAGCTCAGTGGGTCATAATTTGCCTAGCAAGCACGGTTCAATCATCCTCACTGGGAAAAATAAAACTGTAAGTCACTAATTAGGTTTTTTACAGTTCCAAAAAAATCACCCTATTTCAGTTCCATTTTTTGCTATGTTTTCTGTCTAACACCTTCCGTTTAGAGCTGTAGTGTGTACATTTGACTCCCCTCAAGGTCTCTCCTCATGGTCCAGATCGTTACTAGGAATCATTAGCCTGGATACACCTCTGCCCTCATGTGCCACTATGATGAGGCATAGCTCCTCATGAGTTTGGTTCTGGCAAAGGATATAGGTGTCAACGTCGTCCAGAAATGTGGATGTGTTCTCCTACAAAGAACTTTGGATTTCTCGTTGAAAATTCCATGCTGGAATATAAATGCTTGGGATGGGTTGGATGTCTCCTCATCCCGTGGTCCTGGATGCCATTTGGTAAAATTTTCATGGATACATTCCTGGTCTCCAAATTGCAGTATGATGATGCAAGAATCCTCCATTGCTTCTACCTGAAAACAGGATTATGACCATGCCTCCAGAAGCTGGATGTTTTCCTGTACTGTGTGTTTTGAATGCCTACTGAGCATTCCATGCTGGATGTATCCAAGACATTGTGGATATCAGCATTTACTCTTCAGAAGCCATTATCCCCTTCAACCCATGTTCTCAGCTCTGTTATACTTATCAAGGACATTTCCTATGGCAAGTTTCTCAATATCACTTCACGTTTTCCTGAATATTTGTTTTTAACTTTCTTCTGGTTTTACGTTAATTCATGTTTTTTAGATTTGTCAGGTAAATTGGAGCTACAGATATGAAGCCAAGAATTCCATACTTTGGAATATTACTCTGCTGTAAACACTGGCATATGATCCAGGACGCATTGCTTGTGATATCACCATTCTCCATGATTGTGGATGTTACGTCACTATATTCTGAGTACCTCACTTGTCTGTCATGTTCTGGACGTTTTGGATATAAGAATTTCTCTCCAGATGGAATATTACCTGACCTCTATACGCTGTGTAGCCTTGGTCTCTAATGTCTAGGTTCTTGTGCATTTTCTCATGGCGTATTTTCTCAGTATCCCCTTGCTTTTGGTGTTCCAGTCATTAATCTTCATCATTCTTCCTTGTGTCCACCTGTGTCCTATTATCTTCAATTTTAGATGGCCACTATGATCTGGGGTACATCCTGTCTCCAATTGTGTGGAATATCGCAGTGTTACTTAGTCCTTCTTCTGGTGGAACAAGGCATATTTATGATCTCATGGTTCCACCTAATAACT
>PVHP010036732.1:0-17788 GCA_004024765.1 Zapus hudsonius
GGGGGGGGGAGGGTCTCGCTCTAGTCCAGGCTGACCTGGAATTCACTCTGTAGTCTCAGGGTGGCCTTGAACTCACAGCAATCCTCCTGCCTCTGCCTCCCGAGTGCTGGGATTAAAGGCGTGCGCCACCACGCCCGGCAGAAAAAGAGACTTTCTTAAGTCTTTCCCATATAACAGAAACTCGGATGGAGTCTCATCTCCAACCACCCAAGAAGGTGAAGCCAAGTGGGAGAAGGAACCCAGAGGCACTGCCGTGACACGGGCCTGCGCTCAGACCCTCAGACTTCTCCTGTGGTCACCACACAGGATGTGGGGCCCAGACCTTATTTGACAAGAGGAAGTGCTGGTCTCTGAGGCAGGTGTGAGGCCCTGTGTGGCCTTGACCTTGGTCGTACACATCCAGGAGAGAACAATCAACAGGCCAAAGCAACCCTGCAGAAGCTTGAGGGCCTTGTGACTGGAGAGTGTAGTCAGCATTTTGATGGCATCGAGTTAGAAGGCACAACTCTCCACTGTCACTAAGCAGCCTGAAGTGTTCCCCTAGACTTTAAAGACTTCTCTGGCAAAGCCAAGATTCATGGCTTTAACACAGAAAACGGTTTCAGAGTCAACTATTTTATAATACACAGTTGGAAATTAATAAAGGAATTATAGGCTGGAGAGATGGCTCAGAGGTTAAGGCACTTGCCTCCAGTGCCTAAGGCCCTGGGTTCAATTCCCCAGGACCCACATGGGCCAGACCCACAAGGTGGTGGCCTTGGTGCTCTTTCTCTTTCTCTCTCTCTCTCTGCTTGAAAATGAATAAATAAAACATTAAAAAAAAAGGAATTATAAGGCATGAAAGTCAAAAGGAGAGGCCATCTAAAGAAAGACCCTCCCTAGAAGCCCAGCGTGGTGGCGCAAGCCTTTAATCCCAGCACTTGGAGGCAGGGGTAGGAGGATCAGTTCGAGGCCACCCTGAGATGACGTAGTGAATTCCACATCAGCCTGGACTAGAGAGAAACCCTACCTTAAAAAACAAAACAAGCCGGTTGTGGTGGCACACGCCGTTAGGATATTGCTGAAGAGGCGGAGGCAGGAGGATCATGAGTTTGAGGCCAGCCTGGGCTACACATTTGCTGGGCATGGTGGCGCAAGCCTTTAATCCCAGCACTCGGGAGGCAGAGGTAGGAGGATCGCCGAGAGTTTGAGGCCACCCTAAGACTACATAGTGAATTCCAGGTCAGCCTGGGCTAGAGCGAACCCTATCTCGAAAAACCAAAAAAAAAAAAAAAAAAAAAAACCAAACCAAAACAAAACAACAAACCCTCCCTAAAGCAGAGGGTGAGCTTTTCTAAGAGAGAGTGTTCTACTCTATCGTCTTTACAATTGTCATATATAGGATTTTGGTGGGTTTGAAGTTACTGTCTTCAATAGCCACTTATTGAATCTAAACCAGATTAGAAAGTATTGTACCTGATGAGATTCCCAGGATGCAGGAAGGTAGGATCTCTTTTCTGCAGAGTCAATAGCCTTGTGCCCAGTCCCGAAGTCATATAGACACAGGCCTTAGCCTGGGTCACTGCCATTTCATCATCAAATATCTATATTAGGGGCTGGAGCAGTGGCTCAGCGGTTAAGTTGCCTCCCTGCAAGGCTTAATGACCTGGGTTCCATTCCTCAGTGTCCACGTAAATCCAGATGCACAGCGGCACATGCATCTGGAATTCACTTAGAGCAGCTGGAGACCCTGGCTCACCCATTTTCTCTGTCTCTCTTCTCTCTATCTCTGCAATAAATCAATAAAATTATTTTTAAAAACATACCTATATTAGGAAGGGAATATTAACTATGTTGGCAGCCTTACAGCAAAAGTTAATTGTGCTGGAATTCTTTGGTCTTAGCTGGCAGGAGGATTCAACCAGACTCTGAGTTGAAGGGCTCCTTTCCCTTCCCGTCATGCCTCAGTTAGGGTCAAAGCCTGAGCCTGGCAGCCCCGCTAAGCTAGGCTCCATTTAATAGGCCAATTGAATAGACAAGCAATAGTGAAAAGCAGAAAGGTAAGATTTTTTTTAATGTGGCCACATTTGGAAGAGGACGAAGAGGGCCAGTGACACCCTTCCTCCCCCCAACACCCAGTCCATCCCGAGGGTCCTGACATGAGGTTTAGGTTTAATTGAAGGAAAGGACGCATAACTAAGCAATCCTGGTCAGGGTGTTCTTCTGACAGTCATCATTGCATCGGACAGGTTGTCAGAACTCTATGGAATCTCTTTCCAGGAACTCAGTTTCCTTTCTGATGAGCGCCAAGCCTTTTCCTTTTCCCAGAATGAGACTCCTGGGGAAATTTCAATTTTGGGGGGACCACTGTTTCAATAGTCTGGTAGCTAAAGGAAAGACACAGGTATCTCTCTACGATTACAGCTAGGGCTAGATATATCTAAGAGAATTCTTTTTTAAAAAAATATTTTATTTATTCATTTTCAAGCAGAGAGAGAGAGAGAGAGAGAGAGAGAGAGAGAGAGAGAGAACCAGGGCCACCACCTTGTGGGTCTGGCTTATATGGGTACTAGGGAATTGAACCCGGGGCCTTAGGCACTGGAGGCAAGTGCCTAAACCGCTGAGCCATCTCTCCAGCCCCCAGTAAGAGAATTCTTTCTAGCCAAGTCTCTTACCAAAAAAGGCAACATCACCCTCCTCATGAACAAGGTGAACAGTTTTGTAGGGTCCCATTTTGTTCCTTGTAGTGAAGAACCCTAAGGACGTCCTGTAGTTTGCTAACCCAAGAAATCTTTGATGCAGTCTATTACCCAGTGTACATGGCCCTGGGAAATAATAAATACCAACAATTTAACACTTCACTGATGGTAAATGTTCCTGTGATTTTACAGAGGTGGAAAATAAGAGAAGTGCACCACCGCTACCTACAGTTGGAGCAGGCAGGAGAAGTTCCTCCAAGTGGACCCACCCACTCCATCTAGTCTAGCAGGGTCCCTGTACCTGAGGCCCTGTGCTCCCTTAGTGGCTCAAGGACATCACTCAATAAGCTTCGCTCCTTCCTCTTCATGGTGTGTGTGTGTCTACGAACTCATTTCTATTGCCTACTCCTGTGAAATAAGATTTTTTTTTTTTGTTTTTTTGAGGTAGGGTCTCGCTCTAGCCCAGGCTGACCTGGAGAGATGGCTCAGCAGTTAAGGCACTTGCCTCCAGTGCCTAAGGCCCCAGGTTCAATTCCCCAGTACCCAAATAAGCCAGACCCACAAGGTGGTGGCCCTGGTGCACTCTCTCTCTCTCTCTCTCTCTCTCTCTCTCTTTCTCTGTATCTCTCTGCTTAATTAAGAAAAAAATAAATACAAATAAAAAATATAGTAATCAAAGCCAGCACCCAGAGACTAAATATATGTAGAAAACAAGCAGGAAAATAGGCAATCTTACCCTCCTTCCCAGCAAGGCTGGAGGGGGAAAACTTATGGCAGAAAAGGCTAAATGTCAAGCATTGATCTATTGATTCAGAGTAAGTACTGACTGCTTGAAAGCTAAACTTCTCTTTGTCCAGCAACAGATAGTAAACCACAGAGGGGAAACTTTCCAGAAAGAGGCCCACAAGAGGTAGAAGGAGAAAATAGTGCAGCCGACCATAGGGGCTGCCCTTAGCAGCCATTGGGATGATCTGGACACTGAGTTGACTACCAAGAATGTTTTTTTTTAAAAAATATTTTATTTATTCATTTTTAAGGAGAGAGAGAGAGAGAGAGAGAGAGAGAGAGAGAGAGAGAGAGAGAGAGAGAGAGAGAGAGAGAGAGAGAGAGACTGATTTACTCACATCTGCCAGGCCCATTCATGGGTTAAACATCCAATTAGGATAAGCCTTGTCATCAGACTCAGGTGTGTCAGGAAGAGACCTGATTGGTTGGTGGGCTCCAGAGGCTGATTCAGGAGGGGCCAGCACACCCAGATGTGCAAGGCTGAGGAAGAGGCCAGAAGTGCTGTTTCCCAGGAATTGCTTGCAGCCGTCTTGGATGAGGCTGGATCTAGTCCTGGGGAGGCAGACCAGGTGGCATCTATGTTCCTCTTGGGCTTTTGTACCTGGCTGACTGCCTGTTAAAAGCTATCTTTCTCCCCTTCTTCCTTCATCATGGTACTCCCTGGTACCTCAGTCTCCTGAGTGCTGGGATTGTAAGTGTAAACCACGCCTACCAAATCCCATTAAAAAATTATTATTATTATTATTATTATTATTTTTGGTTTTTTCGAGGTAGGGTCTCACTCTAGTCCAGGCTGACCTGGAATTCACTCTGTAGTCTCAGGCTGGCCTCCAACTCACGGCGATCCTCCTACCTCAGCCTCCCGAGTGCTGGGATTAAAAGCGTGTGCCACCACACTAAAAATTATTTTTATTTATTTATGAGTAGACACAAACACGCAGAGAGGCAGAGAGAGAATAGGCATGCCAGGCCCTCCAGCCACTGCAATCCAACTCCAGATGCCTGTGCCACTTTGTGCATCTAGCTGTACATGGGTGCCGGGGAATCAAACTTAGGTGTTAGGTTTTGCAGGCAAGCGCCTTAACTGCTGAGCCATCTCTCCAGCCTCCCAATCCCATTTCTTGACTGACTGCACATGTGTCTGCCTTCTCTCTGCTCCCATTTCCTCCCCTTAACCCCTGATGGAAACCATGGCCTTCATACCCACTCAATCTAAACACTTTCTTCCCAAGCCCAACAGTTAGCATTCAGTCCTCAGCAGCACCCGGTTCCCAGGATCTATTCTCGGGGTTCCCTCCTACCTCCCCAGCTGCTCCTTCTCCACTTCACTGGCTCTTCCTGGGCACCTTGAGTTCCTTGAGGAGCAGATCTTCTCTACCGGCTCTGCCTCACAGGTAAATTCACCACATTCTGTGACTTGAGATGTGAGCTACCTTCATTTACTTCAAGAACTACTACTCTTGGCTCTGATCTCTCCCCCCCATGTAAGGATATATATATCTCAAGCTAATATGCCCAAACCATACTTTTTTTTGGGGGGGAGGGTGTCTCACTCTAGCTCAGGCTGACCTGGAACTCACAAAAATCCACTTTGACCTCCTGAGTGCTGGGATTAAAGGCATGTACCACTATGCCTGGCCAAACTGACTTTTAAAAAATTATTTATTTGTGGGCTGAAGAGATGGATTAGTGGTTAAGGCGTTTGCCTGTGACACAGAAGGACCTAAGTTCGATTCCCCAGTGCCCATGTAAAGCCAGATACACAAGAGGGTGCATGTGTCTGGAGTTCATTTGCAGTGGCTGGAGGCCCTGGTGTGCCCATTCTTTCTGTCTGCTTCTCTCTCTCTCTCAATCTCTCTCTCTCTCAAATAAATAAATATTTTTAAAAAATTATTTATTTGCAAGCAGAGAAAGACAGAGAGAGAATAGGCATGCCAGGGCCTCTAGCCACTGCATATAAACTCCAGATGTATGTGTCACTTTGTGCATCTGGCTTTATGTGAGAACTGGGGATTCGAACTCTAGTAGTTAGATTTTGTAGGCAAGCGCCTGAATAGCTGAGACATCTCTCTAGTCCCAAACTGTACTTGTTAATTCCAATATTTTATTTTAATTTATTTATTTAGTTTTTTTTTTTTAAAGTAGGGTCTCACTCTAGGCCAGGCTGACCTGGAATTCACTATGTAGTCTCAGGGTGGCCTCAAACTCATGGTGATCCTCCTACCTCTGCCTCCCGAGTGCTGGGATTAAAGGCGTGAACAGACACACCCAGCTTTAATTCCAATCTTAAAGATGCTCTCCTTACGAAATCTTCCCTAAGGAAATTTTTTTTTCAGTTGGATTGGGGTGGGGAAAAAAATCCTCTGAACCCAAATCAGCCTTCATTCTTTACTTTCCCTTGCATCCAATCTCCCCCAAATGATGTCCCCTCTAAAAATTTTTGTTTGTTCCCACCTTGGTACAGTAGCCTCCTGACTGGTTTCTGGTTTCTTCTTTTCTTTTTTGCCTGCCTGCCTTCCTCCCTCCTTCCCTCCCTCTCTCTCTCTCTCTCTCTCTCTCTCTCTCTCTCTCTCTCTCTCTTTCTTTGTCTTTCTCTTTTCTGTTATAATAATTTAAACTATTTGCACATGTGTGTATATATCTGGGAGCATCAGGAAACTTGTGCCAATTTTTGTGTCTGATTTACATGTGTGGCTCAAGAATTGAACCTGTGCCATCATGGGCTTTGCAAGCAAGCATCTTTAACTGCTGAGCCATCTCTGGGGACTCACATCCACACGCCCTCTTTTCTGTGATGGTTTGAATGAAACGTTCCCCATAGTCTCATGTATTTGAACACTTAATCCCCATTGGTGGCGCTGTTAAGGCAGGCTGTGGTGGAGCCTGTGGGAGGAAGTGTGTTCCTGGGGCTGAGCCTTGAGCTATGTCAGCTGAGCCTTGCTTGCTGTTCCCTCCCTGTTTACTTCCCTGCTGTAGATGGGTGGATGAGAGGCCAGTTTCCTTCTTCCAGATTCCTGTTTCTGTTCTGCTTTCCCCACCATGCTGGACTTTACCCTCTGGAACTCTTGTGCCAAAATAAACACTTGCTTTCCTTAAGCTGCTGCTGGTCCAGTGTTTTGTCTCAGCAATGAGAAAATACATGATTTTTTTCTTTTTCTTTCCTCAGATTCCTCCTCTCAAATACAGTGCCTGAAACTTTGCAGGTGCTCAAAAAACTCTCTAATGTTGATATGATAGGTTGGCTTTTTCTCAGGTTTCCTAAGATCTGTTGAAGCTTATTTGGGAAAGCTTTGCTCATCTTCGAGTCTTCATGACCTACCATTTATATTTTTTAAAACTTTTTATTGATAGCTTCCATAATTATAGACCATAAACCATTATGATTCCCTCCCCCTCCCATCCTCAACCCCTCCCCCCCATATTTCTTCCCCCTCTCAATTAGTCTCTGTTTTGTTTTGGTGTCATCATCTTTTCCTCCCATTATGTGTAGGTATTATCAGGCACTGTGAGGTCATGACTATCAAGGGTGTTTTGTGTCTGGAAGTTTGTGTTGTAAGCAGTCCTACCCTTTTGGCCCCTTTGTTTTTGTTTTTAAATACTTTTATTTATTTGCAAGGAGAGAAAGAAGAGAAGAGAGACAGAGAAAGAATATGGGTGCACAAGGGCTTCCAGCCACTGCAAACAAACTCCAGATGCATACCTTTGTGTGTCTGGCTTAACCTGGGTACTGGGGAATTGAACCCAGGTAGTTCGGTTTTGCAGGCAAGTGTCTTAACCTCTGAGCCATCTTTCTAGTCCCTATTTTTTGTTTTTGTTTGAGACAGGAACTCACTATGTAGTCAAAGAAGACTTTGGACTTCTGGTCCTCCTGCCTCCACCTCTCAAGTGCTAGGATTATAGGCTGTGTCAGCCACCATGCCTGGTTTAACCCTAGGGCTCATACATGCTGGGCAAATACTTTACTCATTGAAGCACATTCTCAGTGCATACCTTTTAACACACACACACACACACAGGTAAGCAAAATATTTCAGCTCAATAAACATTTTTTTTCAGTTTACAATGTTCTAGTTCCACACCCAGTGATTAATAAAGATGAGTTGGGTTGACTTAATGGTTCAAGGTCCACCAAATATTCCTTTCCTTACTAGACTTCTATCTAGAAGTCCAGAAGATTCTCATCTTTACCAGGCCAGAAGAGACACAGCATGAGGGACTGGCTTCAGAGAGAAGCAGGAAAGCCCTCTATGGGGTAGGACTAACATGTGAGGGCTGGTCACTGCCAAGTTCATACCCAAGGTTTCCTACTTACTAACTGCCTAACCTTGACCAAGTTACTTTCTACCTCTGAGCATCTGCTCTTACGTAGGGAATGAATATAATAATAATTTTCTTCAAAACATTGTTGGAAAGATTATTTTATTTGTTTGCATGCAGATAAAGGAGAGAGAGAGAGAGAGAGAGAGAGAGAGGGAGAGAGAGAGAGGTGCTCCAGAGCCTCTAGCCACTGCAAACAAACTCCAGATGCATGCACCCCTTTATGAATCTAGCTTTACACGGATACTGGGAAATTAAACCCAGGTCCTTAGGCTCTGCAGGCAAGTGCCTTAACCAATGAGCCATCTCGCTAGCCCCTGTTGGAAAGCTTAAAAGAGATCCTGTATCTAAAGCACACATCATGATCAATAACTCACAGCTGTCATTGTCATCATCATAGTGTATATATATATATATATATATATTTTTTTTGGTTTTTCGAGGTAAGGTCTCGCTCTAGTCCAGGCTGACCTGGACTTCACTCTGTAGTCTCAGGGTGGCCTTGAACTCATGGCAATCCTCCTACCTCTGCCTCCCGAGTGCTGGGATTAAAGGCGTGCGCCACCACGCCCGGCTAATAGTGTATATTTTTGATGGTACATACTACCTTATGAGGTGTCCTGTTTTATTGTCTAAGTCTGTTAGCTATGTAAATTATCTCCTGAATTATAGTTCAGGTTACTGGAAGGTATAGGCCATGAACAAAGCCCAGGCTTAAAATGAACCTCAAGGAATGCAGTCTTTCTGATTATATAAGCATCAATTCATGGCTCCCTGGGCTGCATTACTTATTATTTATTTTACTATTTGACGGGTTCTTCTACCAAAGGTAAACAGACATTTGATACTCGATCTCACACATGTAAGCCATTGGGCTGGCATGGGTGGGAGGGTGTTATATGTGGAATGTATCAAAACTGTTTTTCCCAGACCTGCCATCCTTTTTCTAATAAGATAGAACAATTCATTGAAAGTAGTGTTTCCTAGTTATACCTACATACAACCTTGACCTTGGCCATCAGGGTTCACTCTGCTTTTCTCTGGCTGGGCTTCCTTGGGTAAGTTAATTTCAGAGTAAGAATGAGGGTGACAGCCCTTCCACGTAGGGTTGCTATGAACACCAGAAAAGAGCCTGGCACAAAATCAAGGGCTTCCCATGCCTATGTGGTTATTATTTAACGAGAAGTCCTTCGTTATTTATTCCAGCTCTGGGCAGGTTTGGAACAAGGACACCAGTGACTCTATTTTAACATTTGCAAGTCAAGGCAGGGACTTGTGAGTGCTAGATGGAGTTTTTGGAATCATAGACCTGAGAAAATTTCCAGAGGGCTTTGCATACTTCTCTACTTCAGAGTTTCTAGAACACTAGAAAATGCCAAACGTGTTACTACAATTATTTTATTTGCATTACTCAAATTAGCACCAGATTGGCACCAGAATTGGAACCTTAGAGTGATGAGCGATCAGGAGATGTGAGAGATGGTGCAAGTCCAGGCATGTGAGTCAGACTGAAGCGCTGACTGTGACCATGGCAGTGACCTTGGGGAAGTGACCTGAGCTCTGGTCTCTTGTTGCTCCGAGTGGGAGCCTGCCAGGCAGAGTCTCAGTCCTTCCCCCGACCTACTGAAGCAGGGTCTGAATTTTAACAAGATCCATCCATGGGTGATTCACAAAAACACTTCGAAGTTTCAAAAGCTACAGTCTCACCCTCAGTGTTCCCATCTGTAAAATGAAGTGAACAATAAAATGAGAACATAAGACCATAAGCACAGTGTCCAGTGAGGAGTTTTTGTATTAGTTACTTTTGTGTTACTATGACAGAAAACTTGATGGAAAGTCATTGAGGAAAGATCTCATGGTTTCAGAAGATTCAACACATCATGGTGAGGAAGGCATGACCCCATTCACGGCAGGGGGAGTGTGTGGTGAAGGCCAGGATGCAGAGTGAGGCTGAGTCAGGGCCAGGTATACCTTTGAAGGTCCATTCCCAGTGACCGACTTCCACCAGCCTGGCCCCCCTTCCTAAACATTCCATAGCCTCCTAAAATAGGTCAATGATCTAAGGAGCAAGCTTTCAAACCTGAGCCTGTAGGAACACTTCAGATGCAGACATGACAGTTATTAGGTATCTCTTGTCTCTGGCGCACTCACCTCTCTCCTTTTCTGATGTGCATCTTCGAGCATTGTATGGCCTGGCTGTCTTGTCTCCCTCATCACAGTGGGAATTGTGAATTAGAGATTATCTTTAATATGTCCACTGCATGAAGCAGAGTCATGACTCTGCTCTACTCATTCTCTATGTGTCTATGTGCCAGGATGGGCACACATATAATTGGCTCAATGAGCCAATGGCTTTATTCAACCATTTTATTTTATAAATGCCATCATTGATTCCCAGAATTATTAAATTAGCAGATACCCACATCCATAGAATACCCGTACATCAATGACTTCTTTTTCCCATTGATTATCTTTATTTTAAAAATCCCCCCCATACGTAACAGCTCTCCAGAGATTGTCTGGATTTTGAGATGGATTGTTTGCTGTTATCTAATAGAACTAACATACCTAGGGCTAATCCACTTGCAATATAAATTGCTTATCATGCTTATAAAGTTGACTTTATTAGTGACACCCATACAGTTCTATCTTGAAGTAGTCCTACTTCCCAGAGTAGCTACCACCATTCCTGTTTCTAGAACAATATTATTTCTGACCTGTAGATTCACCACTGCTAAACTAGAACATTGGTTCTCTTTCTCTGTCTTCTGAGGGCTTCGCTCTAGCTCAGGTTGACCTGGAATTCACTATGTAGTCTCAGACTGGCCTCGAACTAATGGCAATCCTCCTCCTACCTCTGCCTCCTGAGTGCTGGGATCAAAGATGTGCACCACCATGCCCAGTCCTCAATGTTCTCTTGTCTTTAAGTGACTGTTATCCACTTATTCTTGGTTCTATCTTTGAGAACAGTGTCAATCCATTTGCTACCTCATTGCCACCGCAGTGATAGTTCTAGTATTCTCACCCCTCACACTCACCCTGAAATGAGACACCAGAAGAAGGTGGTGTCTATCTCCTCATTATTCACCAGGTAATGGTACATCATATTATCTCATTCAGTTACAATTAGGTTTCTTACTAAAACATGGGGAATATATATAAAAAAAGAGAAGCAAATTATATATTCATTCACGGGGAATATATTCCCCGTGAATGAATATATAATTTGCTTCTCTTTTTTTTTTCATTAATTATTGGACACAGTAGGGTGGAGCTAATATATAGAAGGTATCCTAGTCAGCCACAAACTGCAGGGATGAATTTCCAAACAAGGCACAGTTAAGGGAGGAAAGGATTTATTGGAGCTACAGATCCAGGGGAAGTTCCATAATGGTAAAACAGGCCCAAGCAGAGAGAGAGAAAAACCCATCACCAGCACCACACACACAACAGCAAACAGGCAGGGGCAAAGGGAGGCAGTGGATGAAGTAGTATTAAAAAATAATTTTTTGTTTATTTGTTTTGAGACAAAGTCTCATGAAGTCCAGGCTGATTTTTAAAAAAAATATTTATTTATTTGCAAGCAGAAAGCGATAGAGAGAAGAGAAACAGAGAATGGTCACACCAGGGCCTCCAGCTGCTACAAATGAACTCCAGATGCATGTGCCACTTTGAACATCTGGCTTTACCTGGTTACTGGGGATTTGAACCTGGTTCGTTAGGCTTTGTAGACAAGCACCTTAACCACTGAGCAATCTCTCCAGACCCCAGGCTGGTCTTGCACTCACTATGTAGCTGGGGCTGGCCTATAGTTCCTGACCCTCCTGCCTCTTCCTCCCCAGTACTGGGATTATAGGTGTATACCACTACATCTTAGAAACTTCTTTTATAATGAATATACACCAATAAAAATAAGTAAATACTAATAATTATTATTTTGGTTTTTCGAGGTAGAGTCTGGCTCTAGCCCAGGCTGACCTGAAATTCACTATGTAGTCTCAAGATGACCTTGAGCTCTCAGTGATCCTCCTACCTCTGCCTCAGAGTGTTAGGATTTTTCTTGATGCGCCACCAAGAAATGATTTTCATAGTCATATTTAACCATGTGCAATATGCATATCAAAGATTGGGAGGGTAGCCAGCAGGACAATAGCAGTGATTGCGGTAGAGTGGATTGTTTTCCTCATTCTTTCCTGCCGCGTGAATTTATAGTGTCCAAGTGTGCACAAAATGTATTTCTCTCCACTGGTGTTGGGCATGGTCAGATGACTCGCTTTGGCCCATTGAATGTTCTAGAAGCCATAGTATACTGGTTTCAAGTGAAGCCGTGAAAGGCTATCCTGTTTTCTGCTCACCTTTTTACATTCCTGTGGTCTTCATGAGGAAAAATATCTCTCAGGATTTTCCAGTCCAAGAAAAGAACACAGGCAGCAGACCTAACCTACCTCAGAGCCTCACTCCACATCCAGCCAAGCCCAGTGGGGTGCCCAGTTCTGGGTCCCTGAAAGAGAATATTAGTTGTTGTGAGTTGGTGAAGTTGGTTATTAAGCAGCAAAAACCAAATCACTGTGATCAACTCTGCATGTGGAGACCTGCTTATTTTTCTTCCCTTTCTGGTTAGTATTTTAAGTGTATTGGGTTTGCATTATTTTTAGTGGAAATGGATCAAGTATGAGCAACCATGCATGTCCTGTTCTGTCCTCCCCATTCTGATACAAGAGCAAGCCTATTTGAATGGTGTATACCAAGAGAGCTATTTTAGAAACATATTTTATTTATTCATTTTCAAGCAGAGAGAGAGAGAGAGAGAGAAAGAGAGAGAGAGAGAGAGAGAGAGAGAGAGAGAGAGAGAGAGAGAGAGAGCGAGAGCATAGAGCATACCAGGGCCACCACCTTGTAGGTCTGGCTTATGTGGGGAATTGAATCCAGGGCCTTAGGCACTGGAGGCAAATGCCTTAACCGCTGAGCCATCTCTCCAGCACCCAAGAGTGCCATTTGTAAGGTTGTTCAGGCAACTTTGTAAAATCGCAATGTGATGATCCACATGTATTTTGTTGCCAGTGGACTCAGCCCTAGCATTCCCGCTGCCTTGGTCCAGCAGCCTTTTCCAAGGTTGGGGATTAGGATCTGATGGTGCCCAACCTAGGGGCTGGAAGACATTATCTGGTGTGATGTGAATTAACCCCAAGTGAGGTTTCTGTCAAGGGTTGATGTTTGAGGGATCCCTTCCTTTCTGATCAACTTTCAGTTAGAAGAAATTGTTGCTTTATTGGTTTTTCTCATTCACCATGGGAGAGTGGTCAGTGAAAGTAAAATAAAAGAAGCCATCAGAGGAAGTGATGTTGGAGGCAGATGGGGAGAGGAGGAAGACCTCTGAGAATGAAGAGGATGGATCAGAAAGGGGGGTTTGAGCTGGGCGTGGTGGCGCACGCCTTTAATCCCAGCACTAGGGAGGCAGAGGTAGGAGGATCGCTGTGAGTTCAAGGTCACCCTGAGACTACAGAATGAATTCCAGGTCAGCCTGGTCTAGAGTGAGACCCTACCTCAAAAAACAAAACAAAACAAAAAAAAGAAAAGAAAGAAAGAAAGGGGGGTTTGAGGAGAGCTTGGCATGGACAGGGCGGGGCAGGGACAATAGTTTCGCCCAGTAGCTCTTGAGTGTGAGATGGGCCACTCAAGTCTCTCCTGCTCCCTGGGACACTCCTGGTACCCGGAACGAGAAACAGCAGGCTAAAAGCAAGCACCTGTCCTGAGGAGCTTATGTCCCCATGTAGGAAAGTCAGGCGCATGTGCAATCTCTGCTACCCCTGCTGGAGAACAGATTTGTGAGCCTGATACTGAGGGATGCTATCTTAGAGCTGAGTTCAGGGAGCAGAGTTCAGATTTCAGAGGAGAGAGACACCTGTGTGTGCTGGAAACGTCCAGGGAGCCGGACATAGTCTAGTTATTTCTTCCAGGCTTGTGACTGTTGCTGTCAAGAAGCATTATCTGTGGTGACCTACTGGAGATGTTCGCCTGCAGCCATGGCAACAGAGTAAACAAAACTACAGGGAGTTGTTGCAGAGCTTTCCTCTTGGAAAGAGAGAGGAACAGTCATAAGACCCCTATCTGACCCTCCCCGAGGTTCCAATCACCATTTCCTCCCTGCCTCGAAATTATATAAGCCATAACGATTTGACAGGGGGAGGACTTTTCAGAGGTACAGCTGTCTGGGAGTCATCCATGCTCCTGAAAGTAATTCCAACAAGCTTATTTATCCACTAAGCTGGAATTGATGGACTCTTTGGTCTTCCAAAGCTCCTTCCCTATTGGGGCCAATGAATGTTTCTTTACATCTCCCCCGAAGAGGCACAAAATGGTTTATATTCCTTTCTGCTTTTAGCACAAAGCTATCGTCATTGATGAGTGTCCACGGATTAAACAGCAAGTCCCACCAGCAGAATGAATCCGTGGTTAAAATCTACCTTTCCAGGGCTGGAGAGATGGCTCAGCAGTTAAGGCACTTGCCTCCAGTGCCTAAGGCCCCGGGTTCAATTCCCCAGGACTCACATAAGCCAGACCCACAAGGTGGTGGCCCTGGTGCGTTCTCTCTCTCTCTCTCTCTCTCTCTCTCTCTCTCTCTCTCTCTCTCTCTCTCTGCTTGAAAATGAATAAATAAAAATATCTTTAAAAAATCTACCTTTCCTCAAATCCCAGGGACCATGTATAACTCAGGAAAAGAATAAAATTATTTCTTACACATTTTTATTTTTTATTAACAATCTTTATTTATTTATTTTTAAATATTTTATTTATTTATTTTCAAGCAGAGAAATACAGAGAGAGAGAGAGAGAGAGAGAGAGAGAGAGAGAGAGAGAGAGGGAAGGAGGGAGAGAGGGAGAGAGAAAGCACCAGGGGCATATGTGGATACTGGGGAATTGAACCCAGGGCTTTAGGCACTGGAGGCAAGTGCCTGAACCACTGAGCCATCTCTCCAGCCCTCTTACACATTTTTGTTGTTGTTGTTTTGAGACAGGATCTCACATGGCTCAGGCTGGTCTTGAACTTACAATGTAACAGAAGATGACCTTGAACTTCTGAGCTTCCTGTTTCCATCTCTCAAGTGCTGTAATTACAGTTGGGATTCAAGGCATCCACCATGCTTGGTTTTAAGAAGTGTTAGAGATTGAACCTAGGACTTCATGTGTACCAAATGAGTCATATCTCCAGCCAGTGGGCAACTTTTTTTTTGGGGGGGTCATTGTTTGGAAGCAGGGTCTCCTATGCAGCCCAAGCTGACCTTTACCTCACAGGTGCTTGGATTAAGCTACCATACCGAGTAGGTGATTTTATTTTATTTTATTTATTTATTTTTTTTTGGTTTTTCGAGGTAGGGTCTTGCTCTAGCCCAGGCTGACCTGGAATTCACTATGTAGTCTCAGGGTGGCCTTGAACTCACGGCAACCTCTGCCTCCCGAGTGCTGGGATTAAAGGCATGTGCCACCACGCCCGGCTGGTTTAATTTAATTTAATTAATTAATTAATTAATTAATTTATTTATTTATGTTGTTTTATTAGTCTGGCCAAGCTGACCTGGAATTCATTTTGTAACCCAGGCTGGCCCTGGCCTTGAACTCATGGCAATCCTCCTACCTCGAGCCTCCAAAGTTCTGGAACTAAGCATGTGAGCTACTGTAGCTGTACCCCCGTAGGTTTTCAGAACTTGAACTTGAACCTTGCATCGTGTCCTTCTAGTACTTCTCCTGTGTTTGCTTCTCATCGTTCTCTGAGTGCATCTTCGCATCTGGATTGTCGACAGGGTCTTGGTCTCATGGCCTTTGCACACTCCGAAGTAGCTCAGCCAGGCCCGCAGGGCATCTTTGATTAAAGACTGGCCAAGCAGCTCATTGACTGGTGGGTCCAAGGTTTGCAAGTCCCTGCAGGGCTGTTAGGGAAAAGCTCTGGTTTGCTGCCAGTGAAGTCCGGCTTCTGGGACTTTCCTCACTTCTGTGTCTTCTCTGTTTTTCTTAGAACCGATCCCATCCCAGCAACAAGACAACAGAAAGCACATGTCCGGAGCTGCTTGGTGCATTCAGCCTCAGAGCACGTCCAGCATCTCCGAATGCATGACGTGGGTTTCACCAGAACTTTCCCACCAGGGCTGTGGTGGGTGGAGCAGGCTTTCTGTTCATTATTTCTTCTTCACGTGGAGCCACTTTGGGAATGACTCAAGCCCACATCATCATCACTAAGATCGGAAGCAATTATCTGGAAACAAATTCATTTCCTGAGTCATATCCTGATTTAGCCTGAGCCCATTTTTCCAATTTTTTTTCTTCCTTTCTTCTTTTAAGCCTCAAGAAACCGGAACTTCCTCTAGCCTGCCCTGCAGTGGGTATCAGAAGACTCTGCATCTGGTTAGGAAGGATTAGCAGTGTTATTACTTTTGCCTGTGTTACTCAGTCTGGCCCCTCTTAATCTTGGCTTTCTTTTCAAAACACAAATGGTTCTCAGGATTAATTTATTTGCCTTTCACTCTTTTGTGTGATAGATGCGTTCATTCACTCACCAGCTGCTTGGCTCCCAGTCGTTCTTCCCTTCTCTGCTGAGCTCTCAAGATGGGAAACCTTTCCTGTCATCTGTTAGATCCTCTGGCTGCTATAACAAACACCTCTAGCTAGATGGCTTAAAGTGACAGAAATGATAACATTTAAAGACCCTAGGACTGGAACTTCAGCTCTAAAAAAAAGACACCCCAAAAATCAGAAATATATTTATTTGCGCATAGCTCTGGAGGTAGGAAGGCCAAAATCATTGAATAAAAAGGGGTCAGAAGGGTCCCCTTTCTCTCTGTCTGTCTCTGTCTTTGTCTTTCTTCTTTTACGACCCCCGTCCTTGGTGCTGGGAGCACTGAATACAGGGCCTTATGCATGCCAAGGCAGGTGCTGTACCACTGAGCTCCATTCTAGCCCTGACCTGGCCACACACCTTTCAAAGACTTCAGAGGACATTATTCATTGCCTTTCCAGTTTCTGGTGGTTGTTGGCATTCCTTGACTCGTGGGCATGCCACAATACCATCTTTTTGTCCATCCAGACAATCCTCCCCCATTATCTCCCTTCTGCAAGATACTTAACCAGCACACGGGCAAAGACTGCTTTTTCCTTGAAGAATAATATTAACAGGTTCCCTGGGATAGGACCAGATATCTTTGGGTGACCATTTTTCAGTTAAAGACACTTCCTATTCCCTCCTGGAATGTACAGATAACAAGGTTAGTGAAGAAGAAAAGGGAAGAAAGAACAAATCTCAAGGAAGCAGAAGTTGGGCTGGAGAGATGGCTCAGCGGTTAAGGCACTTGTCTCCAGTGCCTAAGGCCCTGGGTTCAATTCCCCAGGACCCACATAAGCCAGACCCACAAGGTGGTGGCCCTGGTTCTCTCTCTCTCTCTGTCTCTCTCTCTCTCTCTCTCTCTCTCTCTCTCTGTATCTCTCTGCTTAAAAATGAATAAATAAAAAATTTTTTAAAAAAGGAAGCAGAAGTTGGTGAGGAAGTCATTTGGATGCTAATTGCTTCTAGCAATAGAGTGGCCCTCTTGCCTGAGTTCTGGGTTCCTGTTCTTGTGGATTTTGGTTGGTGGGAAGCACCCTACTCTGAAAGCTGAAGTGGTTCAACTGTTGCTCTCCCGAACCCCTTGGAAGCCTGGGCACTGACATCACATAGGCTCAAGCAGCCAGACCTTCCCACCAGCCTTTGTGTTTGACTCTGGGCATGGCACACAGGGCCCAGAAGAACGAGGTTAGTTCCAGGGCAATGGAGGCCAGAGGTCAGGAGCGGCACTGGTCACACGCAGCAGTAGTTTTTTCCAGCCATACTTTTGCTGTGGCAAGATCTGGCTACGTTCTCTTTCCGCTTCCCCAGATTCCTGTCCACTCCTCCACCCTAGTTCTCCAACATTCCTACCGATCCAGCGAGCTACTGAGTATGCTACCAGAACATTCCTTTTCTGTTTAATTTAGCTGCTTTA
>PVHP010036733.1:0-17747 GCA_004024765.1 Zapus hudsonius
AACTTGGAATGCTGGAGTGTATTTTGTCTTTGTCCCAACTATTGGAGGGTCCTGAAGATGTGCCTTTCACTAAGAGTATAAGAAACAGATTTGTGAGGGGTGCTCCAGCACACTTAAAGTGCCCAGTAGTTGCTGTTATATGTGAAGAGGATATCACAGTGGGAGCTGCAATTGCTGCATTAGGTGAATTAGATGCAGTGGGTTTTGCTGGTTCTCAAAAAAACAGGGGCCAAGTGACAGCACTGAATCACCAAAGGCGAAGTGAGCATGTTTACTGTAATAGACAGCATAGGTAGAACAATGCTCATGATGGTATGACTCATGTAGACCTTTGGTACTGGCTGATTAATCATGGTGTTCCCAGAAGTGAAATAGACAAGAAGCCTACTAAGTTCCTGTTTGATCTGTATATGCAGAAAAATTCCAGAGCAAAAGACCAAAAGTCTACTGTGAACTATACCAACAGAGAATCAAGGCCTCTTAACCAATTTCCAGACTTGAGCCTTGTGATGGTTAAGTTTTGATGTCAACTTGACCTTTCAAGTAATCTTGGGTGGGTCTCTGAGGATGTTCACAGGAAGGCAGCCTCTCAGTTGGGGGCAGGATGTAAGGAAGCTCAGGAGAGCTAGAAATAAACATCCTTGGGCTGGAGAGATGGCTCAGCGTTTAAGGCACTTGCCTCCAATGCCTAAGGCCCCGGGTTCAATTCCCCAGGACCCACATAAGCCAGACCCACAAGGTGGTGGCCCTGGTGTATTCTCTCTCTCTCTCTCTCTCTCTCTCTCTCTCTCTCTCTCTCTCTCTCTCTCTCCCTCCTCTCTCATCTCTCTGCTTGAAAATGAATAAATAAAATATATTTTTTTAAAAAAAGAAATAAACATCCTTTCCTGTGGGGCAGGAAGGAAATTCCAGAGACTCAGGAAGCCATTAAGTCTGGGATAGAATTGCAAGACCACACCCTAAGCCTATATAAATGGGAAAGAATTCTCTCCTTGTCCCCTTGCCTGTTCCCTGTCCTGTGTGTGTGTTGTAGGTGATGGGTTTTTCTCTCTGCTTAGACAAGTGAAAGAGGTCCAACCTCTTTCACTTTATGGGACTTCCCCTGGATCTGTAGCTTGAATAAATCCTTTCCTCCCAAAAACTGCCTGGTTTGAAGATTCATCCCAGCAGCGTGTGGCTGACTGCAAGAAGCTTGTTTATAGACCCGGAGCCCCTGCAATGAAGGGGTGGCCAGGTCCCATTGAGGAAGGACCCTCCTACAACCCCCAAATGTTTCAATGTTAAGCTTAGTCCTGTCCTTCCTCAGAGGGACCTATGACCTTTTGATAGAGTAACTATACATCAGAAAAAGGAAATAATCAGACCTTTTGGGGCCTATTAGACACTGGCTCTGAATTGACATTGATTCCAGGGGACCCCAAGCAGCATCACAGCCCTCCAGTTAATGTAGGTGCTTATCAAGGTCAGGTGATCCATGGAGTTTTGACAAATGTTCAATTGACAGTGGGTTCAGTGGGCCCTTGATCTCATCCTGTGTTTATTTCCCCCAGGCCCAGAATGCATAGTTGGGATAGATATACTTAGGAGTTGGCAGAACCCCCACATTGGCTCCCTGATTTGTGGAGTGAGGACTATTATGGTTGGAAAGGCAAAATGGAAACCACTGGAAATTCTGCTGCCAGGGAAAATAGTGAACTAAAACAATATCGTATTCCTGGAGGGATTACAAAAATTAATGCCACTATAAAGGACTTGAAGGATACAGGCGTCATGCTTCCCACCATGTCTCCTTTTAACTCTCCTATTTGGCCTGTTCAGAAGGTAGATGGCTCCTGGAGAGTGACAATTGATTATAGGAAACTTAATCACGCAGTGACTCTAATTGCAGCTGCTGTTCAGATGTGGTTTCTTTACTTGAGCAGATTAACACGTCTCCTGGTGCCTGATATGCAGCTATTGATCTTGCAAATGCTTTTTTCTCCATACCAGTCCATAAAGACCACCAGAAGCAATTTGCTTTCAGCTAGCAAGGTCAGCAGTACACTTTTACTGTTTTATCTCAAGGTTATATTAACTCTCCTGCCCTTTGCCATAGCTTAGTTCACAGGGATCTTGATCACTTTTCTCTCCCAGATGGTGTCACGTTGGTTCATTATATTGATGATATTATGCTGATTGGTTTAAATGAACAGGAGGTTGGAATCACTCTGGAGTTGATGGTACAGCGTATGCGAATGAGGGGATGGGAAATAAATCCATCCAAGATTCAGGGACCTTCCACCTCAGTGAAATCTCTAGGTGTTCAGTGGTGTGGTGCATGCAGGGATATTTCCTCTAAAGTGAAGGATAATTGTTGCACCTGGCCCCTCCCACCACTAAGAAAGAAGCACAACATTTAGTGAGCCTATTTGGATTTTGGAGGCAACACATTCCTTACTTGGGTGTGTTACTTCATCCCATATACCAAGTGACTTGGAAGCCTCCTAGTTTTTAGTGGGGCCCAGAACAAGAGAAGGCTCTACAGCAGGTCCAGGCTGCTGTGCAGGCTGCTCTGCCACTTGGGCCATACGATCCAGCAGATCCAATGGTACTTGAGGTGTCAGTGGCTGATAGGGATGCTGTCTGGAATCTTTGGCAGGCCCCGATAGGTGAATCACAGAGGAGGCCTTTGGGATTTTGGCGTAAGGCCCTGTCATCTTCTGAAGACAATTATTCCCCCTTTGAGAGACAACTCTTGGCCTGCTATTGGGCTTAGTGGAAAGTGAATGCTTGACAATGGGCAATCAGGTTACTATGTGACCTGAGCTGCCTATTATGAGCTGGGTGTTGTCTGACCCACCAGGCCATAAAGTTGGCTGTGCACAGCAGCAGTCCATCATCAAGTGGAAGTGGTATATTCGTGATCGGGCCCAAGCAGGCCCTGAAGGCAAAAGTAAGCTGCATGATGAAGTTGCCTAAATGCCTATGGTTTCTACTCCTGTTACAATGCCTTCTGTTCCCAAGCATGCACCTATGGCATCATGGGGTGTGTCCTATGATCAACTGGCTGAGGAGGAAAGGACTAAGGCATGGTTTACAGATGTCTCAACACATTATGCAGGCACATCCCAGAAGTGGATAGCTGCAGCATTACTGCATGTTTCTGGGACAACTCTGAAGAACTGTGATGATGGAAAATCTTCACAATGGGCCGAACTTTGGGCAGTGCACATGGTTGTGCATTTTGCTTGGAAGGAAAAATGGCCAGACATGTGGCTGTACACTGATTTATGGGCTGTGGTCAATGGTTTGGCTGGATGGTCTGGGACTTGGAATGAGCACAATTGGAAAATTAGTGAGAAAGACATTTGGGGGAGATGCATGTGGATAGACCTCTTTGAGTGGGCAAAGGATATAAGGATACTTGTGTCCCATGTTAATGCTCATCAGAAGGTGACCTCATCAGAGGATGACTAATAATCAAGGTGACCTCATCGGAGGATGACTAATAATCAAGTTGATAAGCTGACCCATTCTCTGGATAGTGGCCCACCCACTATCAGCTGTCCCTGTCATTGCTCAATGGGTCCATGAACAAAGTGTCCATGGTGGCAGGAATGCAGGTAATACATGGGCCCAACAACATGGACATCCACTAACAAAGGCTGACCTGGCTATGCTGCTGCTGAGTGCCTAACCTGCCAGCATCAGAGACCAACACTGAGCCCCTGGTATGGTAGCATTCCTTGAGGAGACCAGCCAGCGACTTGGTGGCAGGTTGACTATATCAGACCACTTCCATCATGGAAAGGACAGCGTTTTGTCCTGACTGGAATAGACACTTATTCTGGGTATGGATTTGCTTTTCCTGCCCAGAGTGCTTCTGCAAAAACTACCATCCATGTGTTGACAGAGTGCCTTATCCACCATCATGGTATCCCACACAGCATTGTGGGACCATGGAACTCACGTCACAGCCAAGAAAGTGCAGCATTGGGCTCATGCTCATGGAATTCATTGGTCCTTCCATGTACCTTACCACCCTGAATCAACTGGCTTGATAGAACAGTGGAATGGCCTTTTAAAGAATCATTTACGGTGGCACCTATGTGGCACTAGCCTGAAGGGCTGGGACAGGGTTCTCCAGCAGGCTGTGGATGCTCTGAGCCAGCGTCCTATATATGGTACTGTTTCTCCTACAGCTCGGACCACAGGTCCAGGAATCAAGGGGTGGAAATGGGAATGGTACCACTTACCATCACCCCAAGTGACGCATTAGCCAAATTTTTGCTTCTTGTTACCACAATCTTAAGCTCCACTGGCCTAGAAATCTTGGCTCCAGAAGGGGGAGTGCCTCTGCCAGGAGGCACATAAAGCATTCCATTGAACTTGAAGCTAAAACTCCCCCTGGCCACTTTGGTTTCCTGATGCCCTCTGGTCAACAGGACAAGAAAGGAGTTACAGTGTTAGCAGGGGTGATTGATCCAGACAACCAGGGAGAATTGGACTTTTCCTCCACAATGAGGACAAGGAAGAGTATTTCTGGAGTGCAGGAGACTCTATAGGGTGCCTCTTGGTGTTACCATGCCCTGTTATAAAAGTCAGTGGGAAACTACAACACCCCAATCAAGGTGGTGTGATAAATGGCCCAGATCCATCAGGAATGAAAGTATGGGTCACCCCTCCAGGTAAAGAATCAAGACCTACTGAGGTGCTTGCTGAAGGTGGAGAAGATACAGAATGGGTGGTAGAAGAAGGTAGTTACAAATATCAACTAAGGCCATGTGACCAGTTACAGAGACGAGGGCTGTAATTGCCATGAGTATTTTGTATGGTTTTGTTTTGTATTATTTGCTAAGAATATTTGCCCATATGTATACCAATACCCTTTTTCCCTCTATTATGTAATTAATCATTGTTGAATTTATATTTAACTTATTAGATATTAGACTAAGCTTTCGTCAAGGAAACTGCCTTATATTTGGGAAGATTATATCATGTTAGGCAGAATCATGATATTACTGTCTTCATTTGAAAATTAAGATGTAAGAAGATATGATTTGATGTCAAGTTGACAAGGAGTGAACTTGTAATGGTTAAGTTTATTGTCAAATTGACCTGTTTAATAATCTACAGTAATCTTGGGCAGGTCTTTGAGCTTGCCTGCAGAAAAGATTGACAAAAGGAGGAGGTCCCTCCTCCAGAGTTGCCTTTCCCCCAAGTGGGTGTGCCTTTCAGAAGGGGACTGGATACAAGGAAGCTTAGGGGGAAAGGAACCTCTCTTCCTTCCTCCCCCTGGCTGCTGGTGCTGGTTCGTAACTTGCTCTTGAACCCTGCTCTCCTACACTTCTTGGACATTGGAACCCAGTTTCCTCAGCTTCACATCATGGACTGAAGAGCAGCTGCTCCCCAGGGGGGCCATCAGGCCTTTTGGGCTGGATTGGGATGGCTGGGGCATCCAGCCACATGGACTGAACAGCTACTGGTTTTTTCACCTGTGGGCCTGAAGACTACTATTGTTGGACTGACGTAAGCTACCCTAATAAACTCTTTTACTACAATCCATTCTGTCAACTCTGTTTCCTCTACAGAACCCTGACTAATACAGTTTGCTTTGTGTTCAAATAATTGTAGAGCTTATTAACTTCATGGAACACTCTCAGTTCTCCATCTATTATGAGGAAAAGCTTTGCTGGGTACTCTCCAACTATTATGAGGAAAAGCTTTGCTGGGTACAGTAGTCTAAGTTGGAAGCCATACTTCTTGAGGCCTAGCAGAGCATTATTCCAAGTCCTTCTAGCTTTTAAGGTTTCTAGGGAAAAGTCTGAGGTAAATCTGATGGGTTTGCTTTTGTGGGTGATGAGCTTTTTTTCCCTCTCACTGCTCTGTGGACTTTTTCTTTACTCTCTCTGTTTGGCATTGTAACTAAGATATGTCTTGGAGAGGTCCTCCTTTGGTCCAATCTAATTGGGATTCTATGGGCATCTTCTATCTGTATGGGTAAGGAAGGTTTTCTTGAATAACTCTGTTGAAAATATTTTCTATGCCCCTAGCCTGGTTTTCTTCTCCTTCTGGGATCCCCATGATCCTGAGATCAGGTCTTTTTATGGTATCCCACTGGTCCCTTGTATTTTGTTCACTTGCTTTTTTGAACTTATTCAAACTTCTGATTTCCCTCTCATTCTCTTCTGTTTTATCTTCCATATCTGATGTTTTGTCTTCCCAGTTATTGATTCTAGTGGTGAGAGATTCTAGAGAGGTTCTTATTGCTTCTATTTGTGTTTTTTTTTCTGATACTTCTTTTTGAGTTGCCTCTATCATCATGTTGATATGTGTTTTCATGTCAAGGTTTGATTTACTTACTCCTTCCTGGTATTCATTCTTGTATTTGCTCATGTCTTTGTTTAGTTTGGTTAGTTGGTTCCTGAGACCTTCTGTTTGCTGGTTTGCCTTTAGTTCAATCACTGATCTTCTTTGGTCCATTTGATTCTCCTCTATTATATTAAGCCTGGCGGCAAAGCTTGTGAACTGACTTTCTCAAGTCATTTATCAATCTTTTCTTCCATGTGTAACATTAATATTTTTATAGACTTTATGACAGTATGATCTGGGCTTAGTGTTATCTCGTCCTGGGCTTGCATCTGCTGTCTCCCTTTTACAGTTTCCTTGCTGGCTTCACCCTTGGGACTTGGCAGGTTAGGCGTAAATTCCTCAGCTGGTATATTCTTCTTGCATTGTGATCTGCCCATTTTGATTCCACTTGGAGTGGTTAGGGGATGTCTTTGTGGTGTGTACACTTCAACAGTGTGGATGGGGTTGCTCTGGGCTCCACAGAGAGGGTTGGGCACTCACTTGATTTATCTTGGAGTGTGTGTGCCTTCAGAACAGTGGCTGGGCTGGCAAGTGTGTCAGGTCCATGGAAGTTGGGGTTTAGTTACCCTTCAAGCTGATGGACCTGCTTTGATGATAAGACAGATCTCTGGGAACCAGGTGGTGCCTGCCTTTCAGCTGTGAGCTGGTGCATACTTCCTAGGACCAGCCTGGGACCAACCTGGATCCACTGGGCAGTTGTGGGCTGGCACGAACTTTTGGGGACCAGCCTGAGCCTACCGGGCAGCTGTGGGCCAGTGCATACTTTCTGGGACTAGCCTGGGCCCACCTGGCAGCTGAGGGCTGGTGCGGGCTTTCGGGGACTGGCCTGGACCCGACAGGCAGCTGCAGGCCAGCATGGGCTTTGTGGGACCGTCCTGGGACCAGCCTGGGCCCACTGGTGAGCTGCGGGCTGGCACAGGCTTTTGGAAACCTGGCTGGTTCTGCTTGCCCATGGACTGGCTTCTTCCTGTGTGTGTGAGGGTGGTGTATTAGTCAGGGTTCTCTAGAAGAAACAGTTGATATAATGGATTATAATAAAAGGGAATTTATTTGGGGTAGCTTACAACAGTCCAACAATAGCAGTCTGTAGGCCCACAGGTGAAGAAACCAGTAGCTGTTCAGTCCATGTGCCTCAGCAGTCCCAATCTAGCCCAGAAGGCCTGATGGCTCCCTGGGGATCAGCTGCTCTTCAGTCCACGATGTGAGGCCAAGGAAACTGGGTTCTGATGTCCAGGAAGGGTAGGAGAGCAGAATGTGAATGCAAGTCACAATCAAGCACCTGCAGCCGAGGGAGGAAGGAAGCAGCTTCCCTTCCCCTCAAGCTTCCTTATATTTAGTCCCCTTGCAAGGCTCACCCACTGGGAGAAGGGCACAATCTGGAGAAGGGAACTCCTCCCTTCTCTAAAATCCCAAAAGGATTTTGTCAATCCTTCCTGCAGGCAAGCTCAGAGACCCGCCCAAGATTACTATTGATTATTACATGGATCAAGTTGACAAATAAACTTAAACATTACAAGTAAGTCTGTGTTGTTTTAATAAAAAAAGAATAAGGAGCTGGTCCGGGGTCCGGCTGGAGTTTTCCCAGGGCCACTTCTGTTCCCCGGCTGGGAAGAGGTGCCGATTCCGGGAGGTGGGGCCGGCTGCTGTCCTGGGCCAGGTGTGCTGCTGGCCGGCTAACACCAGGGTGTGAGCCCGCTCCATATCGGCAGCATGGAGGTGACCGCGGCAGCGGCGGCAGGTTCAATGGCTCTGGCGGCGGGGGACCCAAAACCGGGCACCCATGGAGGCATGTCTGTGGGCCTGAGAGCTGGCAGAAGTGTCACAGCTCTGTATGTTCAGCTCTGGAAGCATGACTTCCTAGGGGAATCACGGTTCCCCATGTGTTACAGTGCAGTCCCGGGAGAAAAAGCATCCATGGCAAGAAGTCCCAGTCACCAATCACCAAAACCAACCAATCTTTATTGTAACAGTATTGTGGGTTTAAATAGAAATTGAGGAGGAGGGAGGGAAAGAAATGGGCAACAAGGATTGGCAGAAATCAGCAACCTGTGAATTCCTGTTTTGCATGTGGACGTGAGTTTGGGCACGTATCAGATGGTGATGGTAGCGAAACTGCCATCTTCTAGGCACAGCTGAGGTGCGAACCTGGGTCTATGTGGCATGCTTTTGGGGGGGGGGGTTGGGAGTCTCAGAGTGGAGCGGAGATAGGGAAACGCCTACCAGGGTTAGCCACCAGGGTTTCTGACCTCATTCAACACCCTCTTAATCCTTTGTCCTCGTGCCATCCTTAAGCAATACCAACAGGTCTGGGGGACGAGTGTGCCTTAAGATCAGAATCTGCGCAGGAGGGAAGGGGGCCCTAGGAGGGAAGAGTGCCGAGCCGGCAAGGGCTGAGGTCACGGAGTGGTTGGGAGGAGACACTGAGTTATGGTATTGTAGTCAGCCGCATGCTGCTGGGATTAATCTCCAAACCAGGCACAATTTTGGGGAGGAAAGTATTTATTGAAATAACAGATCCAGGAGAAGTTAAGGAAAGGCTGGCCCCCTTACACAGATCCAAGCAGAGACAGAGACCCAGCACCTCCAGAAGCAAGCAACCACACTGTAACACTGTAATTTACAACACAACAGGATTGCCAGATTTGAGTTCTGGCTGCTCCTTTTCATATGTATCCCTAGAATTTTGTATCCAATTTAGAAATACCTCAGGGCCAGACCCCAGGAGGCCAGACCAAAGTGAGACCTCCTCCAGCTAGAAGGCTGTTGACAATTTACAATCTTAAATATGCCTATAATTGTTTGGGGGGACATATATTCAAATTACCACAGAGGGTAAGAACTTGGGGTGGGGAGGGGCAGCTCTCTGGAACTCTGTGAGAGCAGAAAGCAGTTTGGGAGCCTGGTCTAGGCTGGTGCGGGTGCTGGGGATGGGGTATGTCTTGGGTTGGGGATGGCTGGGGTCTGGGGCTAAATCCCATCTGGAATCTCAAACCTTTACCTGGAGGGTTCTGGCATGGCTGCTAGTCTTGCTCCGCCCCTCTCCTATGATGCCTTTTTCATCTCTATTTTTGTGTCTCTTCTCTCTTTTGGTCAGATTTGCTATGGTTTATCAATCTGGTTTATCCTTTGAAAGAACCAACTCTGTTTCATTGATTCTTTGTATTGTTTCTTTGGCTTCTGTTTAATTAATTTCCACCCTAATTTTTATTTCTTCTCATCTTCTGATTTTTAGTTTGTCTTCTTATTTTTCCAAGGCCTTAAGGTGAAGCTTTAAGTTGCTTACTTGTGATCTTTCTAGTTTCTTTATGCAGGCACTTAAAGCTATAAATTTCCCTCTAAGGAATGCCTTCATTGTGTCCCAAAGATTTTGATATGTTGTGATTTGTTTTCATTTGATATTATAAATTTTTTATTTCCTTCTTTATTTCTTCAATGACCCATTCATCATTTGGGAGTGTATTGTTTAATTTCCATGAGTTTGTGTGTGTTCTATAGTTTCTCTTACTGTTGATTTGTACCTTAATTCCATTGTGATCAGATAGAATACAGGGAATTATTTCAATTTCCCTGAAATTGGTAAAATTTGCTTTATGTCCTAACATATGGTCTTTTATAGAGAATGTTCCATGTGCTGCTTAAAAGAATTCTGTGGTATTTGGATGAAAAGTTCTGTAGATGTCTGTTAAATCCATTTGTTTTATAGTGTCATTAAGTCCAGATGTTTCTCTGTTTATTTTTTGCTGTGATGACCTGTCAGTTGGTGAAAGTGGGGTGTTGAAGTCTTCCACTACAATTGTGCTTGGTGTTATGTGTGACCTCTATTCTAGTAGTGTTTATTTAATAAAATTTGAGCTCCTGTGTTTAGTACATATATATTTAAAATAGTAATGTCCTCCTGTTGAATAGTTCCTTTAATCTTTATGTAATGATCTTCCTTATCTTTCTTAACTACTGTTGGTTTGAAGTCTATCCTGTTTGATATTAGGTTAGTAACACCTGCTTGTTTCCTAGGCCCATTTGCTTTCAATACTGTTTTCCATTCTTTCACCCTCCAGAGGTGTCTATCTTTCATGGAGAGGTGCATTTCTCGGAGGCAACAAACAGAGGGGTCCTGCCTTTTAATCCAGTCTGTAAGTCTGTGTCTTTTTGTCAGAGCATTGAGGCCATTGATGTTAAGAGTTATTATTGAAAGGTGTGTATTCTTGCCATTTCTTGTTTTTATACTTTTTTCTTTTTTTCCTTCCTCACTTGTATTACCTATTATTTGAATATGGTTTATTTTTCCTGTTTTCTCATGTATGGGCTTTTCTTTCTCTTCAGTCTGAAGGATACCTTAATGTATTTTTTGTAGAGTTGGTTTTGTAGACATATATTTCTTTAGTTTGTCCTTATTGCAGAAGGTCTTTATGTCTCCTTCAATTGTATTGGAGAGCTTTGCTGGATATAATAATCCTGGCTGACATTTCCTTTGTTTCAGAACTTGGAATAAATACATCATTCCAAGCCCTTCTGGCTTTTAAGGTTTGTGTGGTTATCATAATGGGCTTGCCTTTATAAGTTACCTGCTGCTTCTCTCTTCCTGCCTTCAAAATATTTTCTTTGCACATTCAGTAGTGTAATTATAACATAGCATGGAGAGGTTATTTCCTGGTTTTGTCTGTTTGGTGTTCTGAATGTTTCCTGTATCTGCATTAGTACCACTTTCTCTATGTGGGGGAAATGATATTATTGAAAATGCCATGCCCTGAGTGTGAAATTCTTCTCAGTTTACTATACCCTGTATTCTTATGTTTGATCTCTTTATGTTATCTCGAATATCATGAAATTCTCATTTATGCTTTCCTATTAGTTTGTTCTTCTCTTTGTTGGACTGTTCCAGTTCTACCACTTTGTCTTCCAGTTTAGATATTCTATCCTCTCCTTGACCCATTCTATTGGTGAGACTCACTATATGAAGTTTTGTATTTGACTTACTGTGTTTTTCATTTCTAAAATTTCTGATTTGTATTTCTTTATGTCTTCTGTTTCCTTATTTATATCTTCTCTCCACCTGCTCATTTCCTTAAATTGGTTTTCTGTGTTCTCTTTCTGGAATTTGATTTCCTCTTTGATTTCTTTGAACATCATTATAATCATTTTTTTAAAAATTCTTTGTCAGATATTTCATCTAAGCCTCACTGAAGGTCATTTCTGATGGATTTATATCTTTTGATAGAATTATATTATCTAGATATTTTTGTACTTCTTGCATTATAATGTAGATTTTTGCATCTTGAGTTATTCAATGCTTCTGTTTTCTAATTATCTTTTTTATTCTTTGATGTGTGATTCAGAAGTTATATATCCTCAGCATGGGAGCCTAATATGCCAGGTGTGGCTCTTATATTGCTTCCAGAGTGAACATAGAAATAGCCCAATGATTTGTACTTGTCTGGTATATAAATATTCTAGTAGACTGAGTGGGTCAAAATATAATTCTAATATTCAAATAGGCAATATATACACATAAACACAACCCCCATAGGGCATTTATGCAAGGGCAGGGATTAAACAGATAATCTTAACATAGCCAAACTATCTATGGGTGTGTATGTTAACCCACACCCTTAATCCTGTAGACTGGGAACATGAGATTTCTGCTTTATGCTAGGTTCTAGGTCAGCCTGGGACTGATTGAGACTCTGCCCCCAAGAAAGGCAGAAGGTAGAGACAACACATCAATAAATATCAAATGCAACAGATTCCCTTTTAAAACCCTGTCTATTAAGAATGGTAATGCCTACCAAAGGTTCATCAATCAACTCTAAATGTCCCTGTTACCTCTGGAGATGGCCTCTTGTCTCAACCAAGCTGAGTATGAAGCTGGCTCTCTCTCTTGGTTGGCTGTGGGCTGGCTGGGTTGTGAATCTGCCCTTTCGATCAGCTGTGCTGAGTGCTGTGTGGCTCTGGGTGTTCTGGCTCCAGTGGTTGCAGCTGCTGGTGAAAGGCCATTGTGAGCGGAGAATATTCTCCTGAGGCAGGTTCCAGGTGAGTGTAGCAAGTCTTGTCCAAATGCAGGTGCTGTCAGGGCCAGAGGATCACAGGGCCTTAGTTGCCAGAAGAATTTTGGGGGACAACATTGCCATCTTCTTGTTGGGTTTTTCTCTAGACTTTTACACAAGGTTTTGTTACAAGAATATCTTAGGAGAGATCACACCAACAAAAGTATAGGTGGAAGTAGAGGAATTTATTAACCTGGGGGTCAAAGAGCTAGAATTATATGTGGTCTAACATTAAAGGTCTCCATAACCTTTTCAACGTTAAGGGTACAGAGTAAACATTTCCATTGTAATAAGGTATAACAAGGAGTGATTAATACAAATCAATGGATGTCAGGTAAACATAACCAAAGAGAACATTTTCTGGATTTTGACCCAAGGTAACTTAAAGCAATCAGTAGTTGATTAATCAAGCACAGGCACAGGCAGAAGAAGGCACAAATTAATGTAAGAGCTTAGTATTATTGTAAGCCAACATCAGGCAGAGGAGCCTATGAGTATGAATCTTTATTGATATTGTACTATTTTGTGGTTATATTTTCTTACTGGGTGTTTAAGACCATGCAGGCTGCCAAAATTGACTCTGTATTATAATTTAGACATCAGTAATGGCTTTGAAGGAGAGGCTCTTAGGGACCTGTGAGGAGCTCTATGACTTCCAACATTTTGTCATGTGTTAGGATAAGTCAAGGCCATGCTGATCATGTGACCTTCCTTCTCTTTGGAAGCCTGGAGGAGTAATTTCCTCTGATATGACTCTCCTGTTGCAGATATACTGACTTGGAGTCTATATCCAGGTTTCCATGTCCACCCTCCCTGATCAAGAACACAAGTAACTTACCAGAGGATAGAAGCTGGAAGTATCCCATTGTCTCCTGTGGTCTTTCGACCTAGGAGTATATCGTAGTCAGCCACACATTGCTGGGATGAATCTCCAAACCAGGCACAATTTTGGGGAGGAAGGTATTTATTGACACTATAAGATCCAGGGGAAGTTAAGGAAAAGCTGGCTCCCTTTTACAGAAGCAAGCAGAGAGGAAACAGCACCTTCAGAAGCAAGCAAGGAAGCACACTGTAATTCACAAAATGCAGAACTGCCAGACCTGGGGTTCCGGCTTTTCTTTTGCATATCTATCCCTAGTATTTTGCATCCAATTTAGAAAGGGCCAGTCCCCAGGAGGCTAGGTCAGAGTGACACTTCCTTTAGCCAGAAGCTTGGAGACAATTAACAATTTAATAAACACAATTATAATAAATTCTTTTGGGGGACATTATTCAAACTACCACAGAGTAGGAATCAAAATATTGGTTATCCTTTTAACTCCAGTCTTTCCAATTGGCTTTGGCTTTTATATGTGGTTATTAATGACTCAGAGAGACTTACACATCTAGTTAGCAAAACATTCAGTTAGAGAATGACACAAAAATTTTAAATTATTCTGGTCAACAATTAAATTTAGTTTTCAGGTGACAGTGCAATCCGTATCTGGAATATAGAAAGCATACACATTTTATCTTTAAGTATCTGTCAGTTCTAAATACAGACAGAACATGTGAGCAGTCATGAAAACAATATTTTGTGAATAACTTTAAATCAATTGAGCTGATCCAGAAATTATATATCAGAAAAAAGACAAAACATTATAAAATCTTAGTTTCTGTTTTTGAAACATCTTTGGCTAGGCTGTATATTTATGTAGGCACCATTTAGCCTGAAAAAGCTGGAAACAGAATAGCAGAATTTAAGATCACTTTAAGCAGTGAAGATCGTTTGAACAAGAGGCTGTACCCTAAAACAGGGAACATGTTTAAGTATCAAAACATCTATAAGAAATGAACTTAAGATACCAGAAATGAAATAATTATTTAAGTAAAGCATTGACTGAGACTGATTGATTACAGACAGCTTAAGAATAGACCAAAACCCAGTTTTTGTTGAACTAAACCAACCTGATTTTAACATTCATTGCAGACATTTTGACATACACAAAGCAATTTTGTAAGCAAGTATCACTAACTATTGGCACAGTTTTATAGTTTAACATAAAAGCAATATTTATGACTATTAGAATATATAAAGTTGTATGAACTTTATATCACCATTATGTTATATCACCATTATTTGTGCCTAACAGTTTTTCTTAGGACATGAGGAGTTTTTTCAGTTCTACTAAGAACAAAGTTACAATGACTAAATAATTTTTTATAAGAACTAGATGACAACCTAATAGATAACCATCCAGCAGAACCAACATAAGCAAGGCAGGAACCACCTCAATGTTAGTGTTTTAGGCATAATAAACTTACAAAAGAAAAAATACTAAGTAAACATTATGATTCTTATGATTCAGGACTGACAGAGGAACACAGCTAACTTGGTTGAGCATTTTAAAGTCAGTCTTTTACAATCATTGTCATAAAATATTAACATCAATGAGTTGAAGTTTTATTCTTAATATTTAAGGTGTTTGAGACTTAAATCTATAACCTGAAAACCATGACATCTTGCAACCAGCCAGGATCATCATCTTATAGTCTGATACAAGCCTGAAGCAAGCTTATATTCCAAAAGAGTCTATAATCTGATCAAGAACTTTAAGACTGTTTATCTATTCTGTTCTTTTGTCTAGTGAAAATCTTATCCAACAGAGGTGATTTCAGGTGACCAAAAGCAAGAGAAAAAATACAGATTCATATATTTTTTAAATTCTCATTACTGTTTAAATTTATTCTTTCTTATATATCATACCTGTTTATTTCCTTAAATTTTCTGTCTACATTTACTCATATTCTCTATCCACATATTATTACCTTAAAATCTATGTAACCATTCTGTAATAATCTCTTCCTTTTTAATATTTATTATCCATAATTAGATACACTGAATGAGCAAATAATGTGTTGATGTCTTCAATTCCCCGGTTTCCCTCTTCCCTGTTCCAAATCAGCTGAGTATCCTCCTCCATGGGCAAATTGGTTCAGTCTATGGGGTAGGAGGTTATGGACAGCCTAGGAGTCAACTCAGTTCCACTCCCTTTGTATGTTGTTACTGAGGGGGGCATGTCTCTGCATATTCTCCCCCACCATGGCTCTTACTGTCTTTCCACCCTCTCTTCAGCTCAGTTCCCTGAGTCATGGTGGGTGAATATTAAGGCTGCTTTATTGTTGAGGTCTTAGAGGTCTCTGTACTTCTGTTTTAAGTTGTGTTGAAGATCACTGGTGTCTGTCTCACTGAGTTATCCTGGGTTGACTGATTGGTGTGTTTATAGGTCTCTTTCTTGCCCCACCACTGTCTCAAGTATTTCACTTGGGGCCTACAAGATAGGTCGGGGGGGGGTTCATCTCTTGCCAGAATGTCAGCTATCGGCTTGTGGCTAGTTGGTAGCATTTGGAAGAGCCACAGCTCTCTCACTGCCTTCTGAAAAATAAAGAATCTCCACCAGAGAGTGAGATCAGTATAGGTTAACTGAGATACACATTTCTGAATTGGCTAGATTCTATTGTTAGTAGCCTCTTTGTAAATCACTTGTAAAGTGAACTTCTCTTTGGGGGCCCAAGATTTTGGTTCCCAATGCATTTCTCCCTGAGTCCCCAGTTCTAGTTGACGGCTCCCCATTACTGAGTGGATAAGTTGGCCAAATTACTGATTGCCTCCCCCAGGCTTTGGTGTCTCCATTGCACTAGTGCTCCTTTCTTGGTTCACTGTTCTCTCCCAGTAGGAGGTTTGGTCAGCCTACTCATGGATGCAGTCTGTGTTTCATGCCAGTGGTCTCTGTTTACTCCAGTGTCATTGATCAGCTTCCCCTGGCAGCTCATGCAGTGCCTTCCAACACTGCACAAACTACCATCTGGGGGCTGGTTACCATTCTGGACCTTGCAGCGTCTCTGAGTACTGATAGATGTCTTTCTGTGGTTTCTTCATCTTACTTCAGGCCTGGGGTGGGTATTCAAGAGCTTTGACAGAATTCTATCTTGTTTGGGGACCTCATGGATCACTTTGGTCAACATATAAGTGAGGGAAGGAGCCAGTGACTGGGACCAGGAGTTGCCAGACTCATGGGTTTACATTCTCTCCCCTTCTATTTACAGCCCCTCTTGCCAGACAATGCCCACTTCTTGCTCATTAGGTTATATTATGTATGTGAGGTTTTTATGATTTCAAATCAATTTTGGTTTAGCTTCATGTTTAAGTCATTCCCTTACCCCTCCCCATTCCTTGCCCCTCTTTCACAAACTTTCATTTCTCCTGACTGGTTTGCATGGAGTTTACAGTTAACCTGGTTAGGAACTACATATGAGGAAGAATATGCAATGTTTGACTCTGTTCTTCTGAGAGTTCACTTAGTGATATCTGTTCCAAGTCAGACCATTTTTCTCTAAATTTTGATATGTCATTTTTTTCTTTCAGCTGTATAAAATTCCATCGTGTAAATGTACCACAGTTTTGTTATCCATTCATCCATGGATGGGCATTTGGGTTGATTCCAATTCTTGGCTATTATGAATTGAGCTTCTATAAACATAGTTGCACAAATGTCTCTGTAGATGCCTAGTAGAGGGATAGCTGGGTCCACTGGTAGCTCTATGTCTATTCTGTTCGAGTCTCCACAAAGTTTTCCATAGTGGTTGTATAAGTTTACAATCCCACCAGCAGTGAATGAGGGTTCCTTTTTCCCTGCATCCTTGCCAGCAACTATTGTCATTGGTTTTCTTTATAATTGCCATTCTGAATGGAGTAAGGTCAAATCTCATTGTGAATTTGATTTGCATTTCCCTGATGCTTAAGAATGCTGAGCACTTTCTTAGGTGAGTAAAGGCCATTTGTGTTTCCTCCTCTGTGAGTTCTCTGTTGAGATCACTGCCCCATTGTGTGAGGGGGTGACCCAGCCTGCAGTGAGAATGGAAGAGACAAGAGATGTGAAGAATGGAGACAAGACAGGTGTCTGATCAAGTCTCGATTTATTGGAGCTCAGGCAAATGCTTATAAACCCTTTCGCAGGAGGAAGTACGTGGACGCTTGCGTAGGAACTTAGGAAGCTGGGTTGCTAAGCGACCTGATGCAACGTGGTCATGTGATTTCTAGGAGGAAGCCTCACAGGCGGGAAAAGGAAATTTAGGCAGAGAAATAAAAACTTTGCTTTGGTTATGAGAAAAATGGCAGAGACCTTCAAAGTGGCATTGACGCAGTTAAGGCACAATAAGCAGCTCCCCACAGGTCCCCCTTTCTTACTATTTTCAGTGGCAAGATGGGACTGTGCCTGTCTTAGGTTGGAACCCCAGAAACAAGCCTTACCCTTCAAGGATACAGGGATTCTACCATCCCTGCTCTGTCTTAGGTTGACTTGAATCCATCAGCAT
>PVHP010036734.1:0-17803 GCA_004024765.1 Zapus hudsonius
ACCTCCTCCACCTTCTTCTCTCCTGCAGACGTGGCCCTTTATGGTGGCCGGGAAACCCGAGAATGACCTGAAGGAAGTGGTGACCGCTAGCCGCTTGTGTGGAACCACAGCGTCCTGACCTTGGAGGTGCGAGTCTGGGAAAGGCGCCCTCCCTCCGAGGACCCCGGCCCTCCCTCTCTGTCCCCGCCGCCCCTCGCTCCTCTTCTCATCCCACCCCTCAAGAACACTTTATCCCGACGAGGAGATTCCTTTCCAAACCAGAGGAGCCCAAGTGTACTTAGAGATGTCCATCTATTTAACTTTTATTAACTCCTACCGTGAATGACTGCGAGCCTTGCTGGTCCAAGTGCAATATGTAATTTTATATATTTTATATATATAAATAGATAATAAGAGCCTATCGATGTGTATCTTTTGTACAACATGTTGTCAAGTGTAGATCATAGAATAGCTGACTTTGACAGTCACATCTATAAAGTAATTCACTCAAAGAAATATATATATTTTTCAAACAAGTTTTGCTACTTTTGAAAATAAATCCTTTCTTTATATTGCTAAAACTCCAGTCCTTTAGTGTGATTTTTTTTTAATTACTTGGAAGAAAAAGCGAAAAACTATGGGAAAGTTTAATAATAAAAACGGTCCTTTTAACGCTCAATTCAAACGTCTAGTAAAAGATGGTGATTTCCTTTACGAAAGTACAGCTCACATTTTGTACTGAAATCGTTAAAAGAAACGCTCCAAGGTTTTTTTTAAGCCCTTAAAGAGATTATTCCTGTAACAGAGGATGCGCAGGATTAAAGTGATTCCGTTTACCCAGCCCAGAGGAAAAACAGAAGCAAAAGAAAATCCGATTTTCAGCTATTTTACAGGAGAATGATTCCGAGAAACCGGACGGTTAAACTTGGCCTTTTGATCGATCCGTGTTTGCAAAGACGACTGAAGAGACGGTGGGAGCTACGAAATTCGTAGCCGGAGGATGTGCTTTACGACCTCCAAGGGATGCAACATACCTCGCAGGTTTTTATTACCAATCCCTTGATTCTTCCTAACCATCCAGGCGCTGGCTTGGCTTTTCGGCTGCGATCAGCCCTTGCCACGACTTCCTGCGGGCTGGGTCTTAATTTAAACATCTTCCCTGCGCGCAGGGAGATTAAGTGCAGATAAACCGCAGGGACGCGCAGCCCGCGGCGGGGCGGCCGCTGCGCCAGATGCCACCGCGCTGTTTAATGTTCGGGGTTACGACCGCAGTGTTTACAAGACGTCTTCGGTTATTTATACTGTTATTCCTCGCACAGGGCCGGGAAACTTCCGCTTCTCCGGCCCTCTCTTTTCGAAGTTCACCCCCCTTTTTGTTCCTCCTCCGGGTTTGGTACCCAAGGACATCCCTCCAGCACTTAACCTCCAGCCAATCTGCAAGCTGCTCTGCAAGCAGGGAAGGGGGACCCGACGCCCAGGTCCCCTCGGACATTCCCAGCGCCTCAGGGTGCGATCCTCCCGGAGCTGGTGGCTTTGGTGACACCACCCAGGTCATGTGCACATCACAGGAGGACACTTCTAGGTGTCAGGCTTCCCCACACTCTCCTCCCCAACTGGACTTTCTAAAGCGCATTTTAGGCCCCACGAGCCCGCCCGCCCCAGCTACCCTCGATTTTCCCATTCCTTCTCTTTCTTCTACCAGAACCAGAACGCCAGAGCCCTGGCCTCCATGGATTCCCCAGTCCCCATGGGAAGCCTGGAGCGAACTGCACGACCCAGTTCAGTTTTTTGGCGATTTCCCTCAGCAGTTTCCAAGTTTCCAGTCATGTTTTTACAGACCAAATAAATGCTTGATGTTGTGAGCACTGCACGCCCGCAAGCGGCCCCATGGAGAAGTAACTTCTCACTCCCTCTCCAAACTGAAGACTCCTACATTGGGCGGTCTGGACTTGAAGCAGGAGGCCTTGAGGAAGCCGTCCTGGCTGCATCACCAGCTAACTGTTTCCTCAAAGGGCTAGCTGTTTTCTCCTCCCTACAAATAACCATCAAGATGATGAAAGTCAATAGTATAATCATACTCCTGCTGCCCGGAGCCTTAGTGTAGCTCAAATGAAATTATTTTAGTGTAATCTCTTTATAACGAAAGGATTCATGCAAATGTGGGTGTTTGGCAGGTAGTGAACCTCTGTGTCAGTACCCAAACAGAGTCTCCAGCAGGAAGCTCAAATGGGTGTGTGCTTTTGAATGTACTGCTGATAGTCTTTTAATCACACCAGAAAAGGTGTCTCTTTAATTCAATGTTGACCCTTCTCACCTTCCACGTTTCTCCACTGTTCTCCAAATTTGTCCAGAGCTGTCTATCAAGATAACTTCTAGAAACACAAACTCCAGAAAACTTTAGAGATCAAAACCAGAAAAAAAAAATAGAAGGATGATACTGATGGTTAATGATGAAGGCATCTAGGAACAGCAGAGAAGGCTGAAAATGTAGATTCCCCACAGCTGTACACTGAATAGAGTGAAGGGTGGAACAGGAGGGCCGGCCAGCCTCAGACATAGTGTGACCCCCACACATACACATACCATACACTCCTCCATACCCTCCCCACCACGAATCCTTCTGTACCATATCATCTGTGTCCCCAGGCTCACCACATCCAGCTTCCCTCCACCTCCAGTTCTCACATCTGCCCCAAAACATGCAACTTCCTGGCTACCCAGTGCCAAGGCCATATTCTTTTTTTAAATTTAATATCTTTATTATGAATACATATATACATTGTATGAGCAAATCTTGTGAAGGTGTCCCCTGTTTCCCTCCTCTCTGTCCCCTACCCACTGGGGTCCTTCCTCTGTGTGGATCTGTCCATACGTTAGGGGGTATGAACTGCACCAGAGGTAGACAGTTTTTTTGTTTCCTTTTTTTTTCTTCCCCCTTTGTGTATTGTTGCTGAGGAGGGCGATGTCTCTGGATATCCTCCCCCACCATGTCTCTTACTTACATTCTTTCTGCCCCCTCTTCTGCTCAGTTCCCTGAGTCATGGTGGATGAGTTTTGAGTCTACTTTGTTGTTGAGATCTTAAGCATCTCTGGACCTTTGCCCTGGGTTGTGTTAGGTATCATTGGTGTCTGTCTCCATTGACCTTTCATAGGTTATTAGATTTGCTGTGGTAATTGGTCTCCTGTTTGTTTAGTCACTTTCTCGTAGGTTTCATGTGGGCATGTGTGAAGGCCAGGGGTGGTTTGTCTCCTGTGAGGATGTCAGCCATCATCCCATGTCTTGTTGGTGGGATTGGGTTGTCCCTGGCTCTCTCACTGCCAGGCCAGATTCTTATGTCCCTAGAAGTGGGGGACCTTTTTGCTCAAAGCCAATAGAGATGGAGGTCAGAGATGAGGAGTGTCCTGTGACCTGTATGCTATGAAAATTGTCTCAGCATTTTTAGAAAGAATAAGAAAAATAAAGATACTTTGTAGATGCCTGGAAGAAAGAAGTGTTTCAAAAACTGTTTTCTGAGCGTTCTCAGGAAATCAAACATACTCAGACTGTACTATTGTAGGGAAATTCTCTCTCTCCCTCCTCCCCGTTCTGGTTTCTACAAGCAATTTAGTGTGTTTTTAGCAGGTGTGCCCACAGACTTCTTTTTCTTTTTCTTTTTTCTCCAAAGAGAAGCAATAGGCAGAGCTCTGGTATCCACTGGTTAATCGTGAGTGAACACACTGCCTGGAGGATTCTAAGCAATGGTTCTGTCACTTGGATGCTGTGCTGGGCAGGGAGGCGGGCCCAGGAGGTTTGGGGTGGGACCCAGAGTTGGCATTGCTCACAAGTGCCCAGGGAAGCAGCTGCTCTGGGCCATTTTGAGAACTTCAGTTGTCCGCTGTCCAGTTAGGGAAAGAAAGTTAAGGCCGAGGGAAGGAGAAGCAGTCCGGACAGTGTTCCTTTGAAGCAGCTGTGAGCTTGGATCCAGCTTGATTCCCTTTCCTAGTCACTCCATGTGAAGTGGTCTTACACCTGCCAGGCTGGAAATCAAACCCCTCACCCTTAGAAAAGAAGAGTTGCCCGGGGCCTGGGATTGTGGACGTGTGCCCTGGAAGAGAGATTCCAGTTATTAAACAAAATAAAGACCCAGTGAAGAAGGGTCAGGCTGGTGCAGGCTCCTTTAATACCCTCGAGAAAGAAACCAGAGTGTCCCTGACCCCGACAGATCTCACTCTAGTGAGAATAAGAGGGTCCTGGGGTTGGAGAGAGGAGGATGGGGTGAGCGCTGCACAGAGGAGGGGCGGAGCAGGAAAAGGCCTTGGGGTTTTCTGCCTGGGAGAACAGTCCGATGGCAGGAGTCAGGGGGAGGAAAGCGCCTTCAGTTCTCAGTTCTTAGGAAGCTTGGATCTTCGGATCTGGGCAGCGCGCTGGGCCAGCCTCCCTCCCCCCAGTCAACCAGCCCGAGGGTGGCATCCAGCCGCCCAGGGAGCCACGGGAGTCTGGAGCCCTGGCTTCCTGGGAGCTTGTACCCAGCACACAGGGTAGTGCCCGACACCTCAAAAAGCACTCAATCGAGAATCGATCAGTAGCTTTCAGAGGACACCGACATGGAAAGAAGACAGACCGCAGGACAGAGCGCAAAATGAAAGGTAGAGGCGCTGTCCCTGGCTGAACTGCACACAGCCTTTCACGTGGGAGACAGGTGTGTTGCTGACAAACCTATGGCAGAAGAGATGGGACCAGGTGTAGGATGGGGGGTAGAGGAGGGGTGGGGTGGAGGATGGAGGGTGGGGTGTTTGAATTGGTCTCCTACCTCGATTATATAAAATGCACTCTTCCCGTTTCAAGTAGAAATATTGTTGTGTCTTAATGTCTTAATTTTAAAAAATTATTTCACCAGAGAAATAGTTTGAGACACTATATTAGAATAAAATATTTACGTAATTTGATTTTCAGGTTATCTAATCCATTTGGAATGAGAAGGTAAATTGTTGCCTCTTACTGATGTGGGTTAGGTTGTGGGTGGGTAAGAGCTTCTTGGATAGGACCCTAAACTTTTCAAGATCCTGATTTTTTTCCCCAATGTATAAAATGATTGCTTTGGTAGAATAATGTATTTGGCAACAATGTTGGGTACAAGATGGACACTAATTAAAATTGCTTTCACCTGTCTTCTGATTATTAAATTACTGAAGGATCTGAAAGAATGATATAGGATTCCTTTCTGGTGGTGATGACTTCCCCGTGGGAGCATGCCTCTTGCCAGACATCTCCTTTATCTCCCTTCAGAATGAGAGGAGTAAACTGAGTGGGAAATGATTTTTTTGGTATTTTTTAAAAAAGAGAGTAATGAAGGCTTCCCATAATAATCTACACAACAGCAAATGATTGCTAAATCCTAGTGATAAGCAGTTGTCACAGATGGTGTGGTTCTAAAAGGCTGTCAGGCTAGGAGGTGATTCCAGGAGTGAATCACTTGACCCACAAAGTAAAGATATGAGTTCGGATCCCCAGCACCCATGTAAATGTCTGGTGGGCATGTGGCCTGCCTGTAATCCCAGCACATGGGAGTTGGTGACAGGGGATCCTTAAAGCAAGCTTGCGAGCTAGAATTGGTGAGTTTGGGCTACAAGTAAGAGACTTTATCTCAATAAACAAGGTGCAGAACTATTGAAGGAGGTGTACAATGTCAAGCACTGGCCTCTACACACAACACATGTATGCCCACACACAAGTGCATGTATGCCACAGACACACACATGCAGAGGGAAAGAAAGGGGAAAAGAAATAAAGGAAGGAAGGAAGGGAAAAGAGAGGAAAAAGAAAGAAAGAAAGAATATGAGAGAGAAAGAAAGAAAAAATAGAAGAAGAGAGAAAGAAAGTGAGAAAAGAAGAAAGACTCATTCTGGCCTCTTCCTCAGTGAGACCTCACCACCTTATCCTCAGTGGATCCTGCTCTGTTTGTATGCCTGCACCTATCACCTTATGAAGAATAGGTATTTAATATCTTCTTTCGTTTCTCTGTCCATTAGTTCGCATCCTGTCCACTAGTTCCATGAGAGCAGAGCCTAGTTCGGCGTAGATGGCTTCCTTGCTTCTCTCAACACCCAGCACAAAGCAGATGTAAGCGCAGTGCGTGTTTACCCAGGGTGCACACAGCTTGTGACAGATGGCGTGGGTGGTGGCTGATTGAGATCTTCTGTACCTCTGGTCGAAGACTACTATCAATACACTAGCTCACTTTAATTTTAGAATTTAACAATTTATACTGAACACTTAACAAACTCTTACTACACAAAAAACTAAGTCTATAATGGAAAGAATATCCCATTTTCTTTTGAAGGTGCATTAATTTGAAGTACTGGTCCACATTACATCAAATATGGATTCTTGTTTAGCACTGAATCCCAGGCAAAGGCACGATGCCTTTCAAAACTGTCCCCTTCCAGCATTCTGTTCATCACCCAGAACAGTCACTTTCAAACTTCTCTGATTGTTCATTTACTAATGAGTCTTATCTACAATTATATTCCTTCTTTTGTGGCTTATGTAGCTTAATATATTTTGCTACTTTCAAATCTTACTTTCAGAAATTTATCTCCCACTCAATGGCTTTTTTTCTTTACAACTTTTTCTTGGCAACAGTATTTTCATCTCCTAAAAGGAAAACAACTTTTTTATTCACTCCCAGTTCAGCCTTAACACTATCTGCCTAAAATTACCCTCATCCCCCAGGTTAAAGGATCAGTCCCACAATATTTCCCCCATTTCAGACGTTAAACTCATGATTCACAGATTATAAGCCAGAGGTTCCCATAGTCCCTTCCTCAGATTTGGGAATATGCTACAATGGTTCTCATAACTCAGGAAAACAGTTACCCATGTTTAATCAACTTATATAAAGGATATAGAGGAACATTCAGATGAAGAGGTCTGAAAGGGCATAGAAGCTTCTGTCCACTTGAGTTCATGTGTATTGCCTATCCATCACATCCTGGAAGCTCTCCAAATCTGTAATTTTAGGGTAATCATGATTGATTATATCATTTGCCAATGGTGATAAACTCAATCTCCATTCCCTTTCCCCTCAGAGGGAGGTAAAGCAGAAAGGTCCAGCTCTCTAATTATAATCTTGGCTTCTATGACAAGATAGCCAAGCCCTATGGTAAGTCTTCTTAGGGACTCATCTCATTAGCATAAAGTTAACCCCATGCACAGTTAGGGTGAGTCTTACCATCTCAATTAACATGATCTAGAAAACCCCTCATAGTTATGCTAAGAGGTTTGTTCCCACAATGATTCTAAATCTTGTCAAGTTGAGCACCAAGATTAACCACAGGTACTATCACAAATAAAAGTAAATAAAAGGGCTGGAGAGATGGCTCAGCGGTTAAGGCACTTGCCTCCAGTGCCTAAGGCCCTGGGTTCAATTCCCCAGGACCCACATAAGCCAGACCCACAAGGTGGTGACCCTGGTGTGCTCTTTCTCTCTCTCTCTCTCTCTCTCTCTCTCTCTCTCTCTCTATCTCTCTGCTTAAAAATGAATAAATAAAATATTTAAAAAATAAAAAATAAAATAAAAATAAATAAATAAAAAAAAGTAAATAAAAGATTATGCCCCAGAGTGAGCTTTTGGTGGGGGAGAACTTCAATGTCCCCAAAATAATGTAGGCTATTACCAAAGCACTTGCTTACATGCCAGACCCAAATGGTCAGACCCTATTGCTTAAAGACACTACAGACACCAAGAGTTCACCTTGGATCTTAGAAGGAAGCCAGCTCCCTGCTGGCTAGCCCTCATAGTTCTAGAAAGTGCTATGTGAGCTGCTGGGGATAAGGGCCACCACCAGCATGAACAAGCAGGGGATCCTGCAGCTAAGAAATTTACCTGGCAGACGAGATGTACACACCTGTGCAATAGTGACACACAGGTTATGGTGGTAATCAACGACTCTCTGATTTGAGAAGAAGCCCACTCAGGGGGAGAGAAGTCACAGCTCGTACTGAGAACCAGGTCACAATCCTATGGATGTGATGGTCCTAGACTCCAGAGAGAAGCTCCCCTAGGTGTTAAGCAAAGAAGAATGGCTGCACCCTCCAAAAGTCTCTCAAGCAACTACGCTCATCCACTTCAACCCATGCTGCTCTCACTCTTGGTTGGAGAATCGGTTCTTCTTTTTGTAGATGGCAGTGAAAACTGGAAAGGTTCTAGACACACCAGCGCACTAAGAAAAGATAGCCGAGTGCTTAGCGCATCTGCCAGGGCCCAGCACCCGTCGCAGAGGAAGTGGGGATTTAAACCTGGGTGCTGCTCTGTAACCCTGACAACCTGTTCAAGGGAGATGATGATAGACAGTGAGCATACTCATAACTCACCAAACCAGAAACCCAGAGGGTACTCAGGTAGACTTATAACACACCTGCCAAGGCTCGGGGAACACTGCAGAAGAGGAGGCTGAAAGATTGCAAAAGCCAAGAGTGAGAAGGACCATCGTGAGGCATTGCCGCCCCCCCCACAGACTGAATGATGTATTCATAACTCCATGGTGAATACCAATACATCCCCTGAGGATGACTCGTAATGGAATGGGGTGAGGAAGAGGGTAACATGAGAGGAATGAGACCAACTTATAATTTGTTCATACAGTAGGGTTTATAACTAATAGAAAAAGAGAGAAGGAAGGAAGGAAGGAAGGAAGGAAGGAAGGAAGGAAGGAAGGAAGGAAGGAAGGAAGGAAGGAAGGAAGGAAGGAAGGAAGGGGAGAATGACGATATGGAGTAGTAGCTCATTTCTCTTCAGGCCACATCACTGAAATTCACTCATGCACAACCCTGTGCTATGCACTAAAATATATGAGTAAATGACATGTTCCCAACCTCAAGCTTTCTCTCTACTAGTGGCCACATCTCTTCTATGCAAAGACCTGCAAGGACAGGGAAATCTTTGTGGCTTGCAAAGTCTCAGCTTTGTTTCTTTCCAAATGTACTGGCTCTCTGACGAGCCGGCTGTTCCTGGTCTGCTTTAACCACCTGACCTGACATTTATGAAGCTAGCCCAACATGGGGCATTCCCGTTACCCTTTATCCAGACTAACCAATCCTCCAGGGGGGCAAGTGTCTGGAAGACTGATTCCAGAGAGGTTTGATCCTGCTTCTGTCCCAAAGGCCCTTGTTTTTCTAAGGCTGAACTCGGATGTTGGGCCCTTGGAGATGAGTTATATGTGGTGGACTACAGAGATCGTTTATGAATAGATATCCTCCTCAAAAAGTGGCTTCAGTATAAGATAGGCGACTTAACAAATATTTATTCCTACTACTGGAGAAACAACACAAAAGTCTACAAATGGTAATTATTCTGTGGTCGCCCTTATCCTTCACCTGGACCCTCTACATAAGGATCTGCCCTCACGCAATGTAAATCTGCCCATGTTTGTCTCCAGTACTGACTGGCCTTTTGCTTTTCCTCCTCTTTGGGGTCATACAAATTAACTCGCATATTATGATATTCAATTCTGCTATTTCCCATGTCGTATTAGACACACTCAAATTTATTAGAATAAATGTTTTATAGAGTGATATTTTCAAAAGCTCTTAGACAGGCCCGATCATTTGAGACTCTGCTGCCAAGTTACTTTGACTCCATGTTCATCTGTGACTTAGTTGGGGTTTTGTTGTTGTTTTGTCTTGTTTTTGTTACCAGAAAAGATTTGAAAGTTTCTTGTAGGACTTTAAAAGAATATATGAAGTGATTCTAGAGAAGATTCTGTGGTTTTTGAGGCAGACTGGTGGAAGTTGGCCTCACTCCGTTTCAGAAACTGTTGGCGCCATGACTGCATTTCAAATCTGTACTGGCTTTCACCATGAGAATAAAGACTACGAGATCTCCTCAAAGATTCACTTCCCATCTCTTAAAATTATTTCCTTTCTCTTGCATCATATAATATGAAGAAAAAAATTAAAAATTATATATTTTTCGTCTATCTAGTTCCTATGCGATGCTAAGTCTGGGGTCCTTGTCCACCCACAACTGGGGGACACGCTCTGAAGACTTAAACCTTCAGGGTTTTCCTTTATGTATAGATGTATAGGTTTATGGGTGTGTGCACACATATGCTCGTATGCATTCGTGTGTGTGTGTGTGTGTGTGTGTGTGTGTGTGTGTGTGCATGCATTCACGTGTGTGTGTAGACCAGAGGACAACCTTGGGTGTTCTACCTCGGCTGCTGTCCATCTTATTTTGAGAGAGGGCCTCTCACTGGGCTGGAGGTTGGCCAGTGAGCCCTCAGCGGCATCTCCTGTCTCTCCCTTGGGACTGCTGGGATGGCAAGCACACTCCACACCTGGCTTTTTCTTTTAAACGTGAGGATTGAACTCAGGTCCTCATGCTTTGAGGCAAGTAATTTACCAGGTGCCCTGTCTCCCAGGTCCCTTCAAAAGCTTAATGCTTTATCGTATTTCCTTTGCCCCATCTGCAGGTTAGCTAACCATTCCATGATCTTTAGATATTTGGTGATTTTTAAGTGAATGTTTTACTCCAGACAGACCATGAAACCCATCCTGGACCTTTGTCCACATCATTCTTAAGTAGAATTCTGAGCCAAAGAGCATGACCAATTTAAGGCTTCTGCTATGCCTATCAAATAGCATTGCATTTTATATTCCACCAACAATTGCCTGGCTCATTTCTTGGGCTGGACTTAAATTTAACTAGTTAATAAGATTTCTCCCCCTCGCTTATCTCATAGAGAAGTTTAATTAAAAGTGGAATGCAATGAGTCAGATTAGACTAGAGAAGTTTTATTTTGGCCCAGTTTGGAGATTTCAGTGTATGATCAGTTACCCTTATTGCTTTGAACCTGTAGCTTAATAGCACATCCTGGCTCATGTGTTAAACCCTCGGTTACTAGTTGATGGAATTTTGGAAGGCGACAGATAGATAGATAGATGATAGATAGATAGATAGATAGATAGATAGATAGATAGATAGATGATAGATAGATAGATAGATAGATAGATAGATAGATAGATAGATAGATAGATGTAATCCATCACTGAGTTTTAGGGTTTGAATGTGAAGCATTCACCATTGGCTCATGGGTTTGAAAGGTGTTGTTTTAGGAAACTGTGGACAGAACCGTAAGGGGTGAGGCCTAGCTTACCTTTGTAGGAATTCTGGAGCTATCACCCCAAGAATGCAGAATACAAGGTAAGTACACAAACCACCTATATCTCCACTTGTTAGCAATGAATCAAATTAAATATAATCACATTTGCAATTCCTCAAAAATAATTAGGCATAAAGCCAGGTGCAGAGGAGCACATCTTTAATCCCAGCACTTGGGAGGCAGAGGTAGGAACAACGCCATGAGTTTGAGGCCTGGGACAACATAGTAAATTCAAGGTTAGCCTGGGCTGGAGTGAGACACTACCTTGGAAACCAACAAAAAAATTAGACATAAATTTAATAAAATATTCGTAAGACTTATATGCTAAAATTATAAAATATTAAAAGCAACCCCCCAAAACCAAATAACGGCAGAGACTTTCCATATTCACGAATTGGGTACAGTAAAAACAGAAAAGATGTCAGTTTTCTGGAAATTGATATATAGGTTTAAAATAATTTCTGTAAACACATCAGCTATATATTTATAAATATAGGCAATTCTAAAATCAATATGGAAAGGCAAAGATATGAATATAGCTGAAATAATTTTGATGTAGAAGAATAAAGTAGAAGTCAGACTACCTGCTTTTAAGATATATATGTACTGATAGAAATGTAAAATGGTCCATCCGCTCAGCAAAGAATTGGATAGTTGCTTTAAAAATGAAACATGTAACTATCAGGAATTTCCAGACATCTCAGAGAAAGAAAGAAAGACGCATTCTCTCTCTCTCTCTCTCTCTCTCTCTCTTCTCTCTCTCCCCCTCTTTCTCTCTCTCTCATAAATGTTACAATAGCTTTATTCATAATAGCCTGAAACTAGAAAACACTCAGACATCTTTTAACAGATGAAGGGTTTAACAGATCTGATACAGCCATACTATAGAACAATAGTTAGTGATAACAGGGAAGAACTATTCAGAATAGCTACGTGGAAAAGCAATCCCTCAAGATTTCAATCACACAGCATCCGCAGGCTAAGAAGCAGCAACTGAGCTGTCAGGCCGCGAGCTGCTATGGCGCATGAAGGCAAAGGGATGTCGAGGAGAGTCCACCTCTGTCCAGCTAATTCTGGTTACTCACTGCAGCTGTGTTCTGTCAAGGACCGATGTCCCATGAGGATATGTGTGTACTTCATATAAATGTAAATGTATCTGAAATAAATTATAAGTTTAAATCCTAAAAGTGAGAAACTGGTAGGACTATCCAAAGCTAAATTTTTTTTTCTTAAGTAAAAAGAAGGTTCAATAATGTTCACACACTTACACTCTCAGCACTTTGAAGGCCAGGAAGTTACCTGACCAGCTACATATCAATCAAGATCAAGTTCAAGGTCAGCCTGGGCTACATGAACAGAAAAATAGAAGAGGGTCTAGTTGAAAAGAAAAACTTCAGTGCAAGAGGTAGGTGAGGAGGGAAGAGAAGAAGGTATCTGGAGGGGATGCTCTCAAATTACAATTTCCTTAGGTAACAACGCTGTCAATGAAGAACTATAAAAACGGAAGGAAGAGAGGATGTCAGATTGCTTGAAGCACCCCGCTAGATGGCAGACTTGGCGGTCCAACCCTATCCACTGGTGAGCACAGCCTCCTGCTGGAACCACAGGCATAGATAGCACTGCGCCTGCCAACAGACCCCTCCCATTTCCCCTGTCAAGTCCCCTGCCTGTCCTTAAATGACCAGTGTCCCCGCCCCCCGCCCAGTGTAAGCCAGTTCCTCGAAATGCAGTAAATCTGCTTCTGACTCCTGCTAGGTTTGCGTCTCTGGTTTGCACTTGACTAATAAACAAGACCAAAGAGAACTTAACTCCCTGGTCAGCTCCAGTCAACTTTAACCTAGGGTGTTTCTTCTGGATTATTCGGATGGTGCCAATAAAATGACAAGGATCCTTCCTCGTGGAGGAAAGCAAAGGAAGACTGTCAGACGGATGACTCGAGAAAGAATTGACCAACCAGCCACAGCTGGCTTGAAAAGTGGAAAAGCAATTCAATGAACAAACAGATAGAAATAACAACAGCCCCAAATGCTGACAGCCTTCAGGAGTCAGAAAAGATGAGGGAAGAAATCATTTCCTAGATTTTCCAGGAAAAATGTAGCCCGTCATATACTTGACTATATCCTCTAGGACAATAAATAGTAATATTTGTATTATTTTAAGGGACTAAGTTTGTAGTAATTTGTTTCACCAGTAATAAAAAAAACCAACACACCAAATTTATGAAAGCTGCCAAAGTTTTCTTAGGATGAAGAACAATATATATAAATCTAATCTATAAAGTTTATATAATTATAATTATTTATGTAAATTTAGTTTATGAAATATATACATTTATATATGTACATTTTAATTCACATATTACAATATTGACTCAATTTGGGCTTTATAAAAGAAATTTGGAAAATATTACCTCCATTACTAGGTTTCGGTGAGAGAATATGTATCCTAAGGTCTGGTGAGACAGTGACAGCAGATATAAAATTTGGCGGACTCCCTTATGAGACATGTATAAACAGGAGGGCCCCTCATTGTTGAACCCTGTATTAATTACTTTCTTGTGGCTGTGGCAGACACCCGACAAATGCACGTCAGGCAGGAAGAGGTTATTTTGGATCACAGTTTGAGGACACAGTGCCTCGTGGCGGGGGAAGGTGTGTGGGCAGCCAGCTGGTCCCATTGCTTCCGCAGTCAGGGAAGAGAGATGAGTCCTGCTGCTCCGTCTCTCCTTTTCATTCTGTTCAGGATCGAAGCCCAGAGAAAGGTACCCACCACTGTGAGGATAGGTTTTCCTGCTTCAATTAGCACAATCTAGAAAATCCCCCAAGTGCTCGCCCAGAGGCCTATAGGTGACCATCAAGAATTTTCATCACAAACCCTTAAGCTCCAATCAAATCAGGGTGCAGAAAGAATGAGTGGGAGAATAGGCCCCCTTCAAACTGGGAGATGATTTTTACCAGCTACAACTCAGACAGAGGCCTAATTTCCAGAACCTACAAAGAACTCAAAAAAATTAATAACAGAAACTCAAACTGCCCCCTCACAAAATGGAGCACTGATCTCAACAGAGAATTCACAGAGGAAGAAACACATATGTTCTTTATGCACCTGAGAAAGTGCTAAGCATCCTTCAGCATCAGAAATGCAAATAAAAACCACAATGAGATTCCACCTTACTGCAGTCAGAATGGCAACCATAAAGAAAACCAACAACAATAATTGCTGGTGAGGATGCTGGATAATTTCTTTATGGCAACCATAAAGAAAACCAACAACCATAATTGCTGGTGAGGAAAAAGGAACCCTCATTCACTGCTGGTGGGACTGCAAACTTGTTCAACCGCTCTGGAAAGCACTGTGGAGACTCCTCAACCGAATGGACATAGAGCTACCAATGGACCCAGCTATCCCTCTACTAGGCATCTACCCACAAGATGTCACATCTCAGGAGAGAGACATTTGTGCAACTATGTTTATAGCAGCTCAATTCATAATAGCCAAGAATTGGAATCAACCAAAATGCCCTTCCATGGAGGAATGGATAACAAAACTCAGGTATATTTACAGCATGGAATTCTATTCAGCTGAAAGGAAAAATGACATATCGAAATTTAAGGAAAAATGGTCTGACTTGGAGCAGATCCTACTAAGCGATCTCTCAAAAGAACAGAGAGCCAAACACCACATATTCTCCCTCATATGCGGTCCTTAACCAGGATAACCGTAAACTCTACGCAGACTAGTAGAAAGAAGTGAGAGGTTATGAATGAGGCATAAGAGATGGGGGAGGGGAATGGCTTAAGCATAAGGCTACACCAAACTGGGTTCAAAATCATAAAATCCTTACGAGCATACTGTAACCTATTGAGCAAGTAGTGGGTGTCGTCTGGCAAGAGGGGCCATGAGTGGTAGGGGAGAGAGTCTAAACCTCTGAATAAGTGATCAGTCTGACAACCCCTGGTCCCAGCCACCAGTTCCTTCCCTCACTGAGCTGTTGACCAAAGTGGTCCATGAGGTTCCAAAAACAAGACAGGATTATGTCAAAGCTCTTGAATGCCCTTCCCAGGCCTGAAGCAAAACCCTGTTGCTGAAGAAACCACAGAATGCCATCGATCAGCATCGAGAGACCCTTAGAGGTCCGGAATGGTAACCAGCCCCCAGACAGTAGTTAGTGTAGTGCTGGAAGACACTGCACAAGCTGCCAGGGGAAGCTGGTCAACGACAGCTGGAGTAAACAGAGACCACTGGCATGAAACACAGACGACGGCCATGAATAGGCTGACCACACTTCCTACTGGGAGAGAACAGTGAACCAAGAAAGGTGCACCTGTGCAATGGAGGAGTCAACGCCTGGGGGAGGCAATCAACAGCTTTTAAATTTGGCCAAATATTCCACTTAGTGAGGGGGAACCCTTAACTAGAACTGGGGACTTAGGGTGATATGCACTGGAACCCAGACTCTTGGGCCCCCAAGGAGGGATGCACTAAGCAAGCAATTGATGGAGAGGCTACTAAAAATAGAATCTTGGTAATCCAGAAATGTATATCTCAGTTAACTTATACTGCTCTCACTCTCCAATGGAGATTGTGTTTGTATCTTTCAGAATGCAGCGAGAGAGCTGTGGCCCATCTAATCCTACCAACAGACCACAAGCTGGTAGCTGAGATCCTGGCAAGAGATGAGCCACCCCAGACATACCGTGGAGGATCCATATGGAACCCCACATAGAATGATGGGATGAACAAGGGACCCACAGGCACAGCCATTCAATCAACACAGGATAAGCCAGTGAGACAGAAACCAACGATTTTCAATACAAAGACCCCTAAGTTCTCAACATTAAAGCAGCCTTAATACTCACCCACCATGACTCAGGGAACTGAGCAGAAGAGGGGGCGGAAAGATTGTGAGAGCCATGGTGGGGGAGAATATACAGAGGCATGGCCCCCCTCAGTAACAACACACTAGGGCCAGCGGAACTGGGCCGACTCCTAGGCTATCCATGGTCCCCTGCCCCAAGGACTGATTCAGAAGGCCCATGGAGGAGGACATCCAGCTGAATGGGGATGGGGAAGAGGAGCATTGGGGAACTGGGGATAACAACTCATTGTTTGCCCATTAAATAATGTAACTCATTATGGACAATAAAAAAATAAAATAAAAAAGAATGAGTGGGAGAAAGGAAGTGTCTGTGAGAATATCTTAGGGAGGAAATACTATGTAGTCTGAGGCTGAGCTGTCAGCTCCATCCCACCGCCAACCCAAGGAAGAAAGAAGGGACCCCCATTCATGGGTCAGAAAGCTCCGGTGGTATTCCTTTGGAGGGACAGAGGAAGATTGCTGGAGGCCATGGTGGCATCTTCCTTGGTGACAGTGTGAGGATATGGGTGCTGGCTGGGTTCTCAACCTAGAACCAGAAAGAGAAGTCATGAAGTCACCTTGGGACAGGTTGACTCACAGCCTCTGAAGACCCATCTGTCTAGGACAAAGGGCAGAGACCCTATAGAGAAAGAATGGTTCTATACATTTGTAGGTCCAGAGGACAGGCAGCCAAATTACAATAGTTCCCTGTTCTTAGAGGCTCCTTCCTGTCCCCTGTGGGTCTCTGGGTCTCTTTCTCTCTGTTATGACTGGCAGGATTAAAGGAATAGACCGAAAGTGGGAGGAAGACGAAACCAGCTAAATACTCCAATTCCACCACTAGGACATCTGTGCTGGGCGTTAGTTTAACACATGACTTAGTTGAGAACTTCTATTGCTTTGCTGAGTCACTAATTTCTGAGTCAGTGCTGGATGACACTTAAAACTGTCTGCTGTCTCAGAATTACCATGAAACTTACTCATGGGGCCTGCCGTGTTCATTTAGGGAATAACTTCCCGCCACCGAGCCATTCTGAAATCAGTATGTGATGCTCATTCCATTCTTCAAAGAACATTCCAGACAGACTCAAAAACCAACACGAACTCTTTTAGGACTCCATGTTACTGTGGCCATACACAAGCTGGCCACTCAGCTGTGGCCAGGTCTCCTCTCTCTTATGTGCACAAATCTATTCTGGCCTTGATAATCCCTCCTTTACACTGATTTCAACATTTATTCCTTCCTCTTCATCGCCCTACCCTTCTTGCTATGGTGGGTCGAGATTTCCTCATATCCTGATGACCGCAGCAATCTTCTTGATGACTAGTCGTAGCCCCCAATTCAATGTTTTCTACACCAAAGTCATCCTGAAGTCATGACTAGTGGACACGCTCAGCACACATGTGTAGATGCTTAACTATCAAAGCCCGTGTTCCAGCTTCTTCCCAACTGCATCCCTACCTTTTCCCTATCCAAGGTGCTTGTTTCAGACAAGCGGGTATGTCTAGATCTTTCTTTGGCCGGCATGATTCCCACGACCGGCTATATTGCAGTTTTATAAGCTCCCTTTCTTTCTTCAAAATCCAACTTCAATTGTGTTTTTCAGGATACAACGAGAGAGCTATGGCCCATCGAACCTTACCAACCAACCTTAGGCCGATGGATGAGATCCTGACAAGAGAGGAGCCACCACAGTCATATCAGGGAGGATCCATAGGGAACTCAGCAGACAATGAATGATGAACAAGGGACCTATAACCACAGTCATTCAATCAACACAGGATAGGCCATTGAGACAGGAACCAAGGATTTTCGACACAAGG
>PVHP010036735.1:0-17819 GCA_004024765.1 Zapus hudsonius
CTGTTTCAGGGCTCAGGAGTCCTCTTTCCTGAGGCTGTCTTTCCTTCCCCTGAGCTAGCCGCAGCCCCCCCTTCCATTATTCCCACACTCTCTCATATGTCTGCTCCTGACTCCGCACCCATTACTAACACTGATGCCTCTCCCAGGTCCATCCACAAAGGGTAAAAGCAGCAGCAGCCACAGCTTCCAGCACTGGGAGTGAGATCTTCTGTCAGCACATCCTGAAATTCTTTTGGAAGTTTGACAGGATTAAGGGGATTAATACATTAAAGCATTATTACAGCATTCACAGGGGATTTTCAAAAGACTTTACACTGTGATCTATTTGTCCTGTTACATAAAACTCGCATTAATAGGCCGATGGCAATGGGAAAAATATCTTTGCAATCAATAACCTTATTTTTTGGTAAACACATTTAGCAGGCTGAGCTGGTCATTAAGGCCTGCAGACCCTCCCACAGTGCACATCAACAAAATTACCCCTGGAGAATCCATTTGCCAATTAGGCCGAGGGCCTGTCTGCATTCTGCAGCCCACAGATAGCAGGGGGGCAGGAAGAGAGTGGTCGCTTCCACTTTCCATGACTCACCCCTACACTCACAGTCCTACTAACTTTCCAAGAGTCCCTGTTGCTAGTCGGAGGGGAGCCAGTTCTACAGGGTAGCAGTGTGTCCCAGAACAACAGGACAGGTCCACCCTGGAGAGGAACACAGGGAGCATAATGAAGATCACTCTGTGGGTATAGACTCAAGGCTGTTCCCCTCTCAGGGTGGACACAGCCATCCATTCTACTCTCTCAAGGACATGGTTTGTTTCTCCTGTTGGTGCCTGCCTCTACCACACACACACACACACACACACACACACACACACACACACACACACACACACTGCAGAGCATAAGGAAGCCTTATAAAACCCTACCACTTACATGTATATAGGCACTTACCAAGTGTCAGATCTTGTTCTGAACACTTCATACCTCTTCGTTTATTTAATGATTCCAGCAAACTTTGGAGGTAGCTTCTCCTATTATTACTATTATGCATATAAGAAAATTGAGGAGCAACCAGAGAGTAGTTTTTGCCTACCATCTTAAAACTATAAAGTAACAGAAATTGGTCTTAAACCCAGCCACCAGCTTTCAGAGTTCTAGTGAGTATCCAGCATTCTGTATGCACCAAGCTATTTTACTAACGAATACAAGATTGTGTTGATCTACTAAGCACTTAGCAAGTATCTAGGAGACTGTGCTATGATACTTAATCCTTACAGAAGCCTATTGGCATAAATGTTGTTACATTAACACAATTTTTAATATAAAAGGGCTGAGGCTCAGAGAAATAAAGAAATAAGGAGGCCTGAGGTCATATGACTGTCAAATGCAAGATGTGAGATTTAATGCCAGGTAGTCTGGTACCAGAGCCTGGTCTTAGAACCAGACTCAAAGCATAAGCTTGTTCTGAACTCAAATGACTGCCATCAGGTAACACTTGGTATACTGACAAGGCTCTCAGTGGCCTGCTCTAGGCCCTAGAGATGAAAAAAGCTGGGCTACTGTTGTAGTCAGCTTTTTCATTGCTGCAGAAAAGAACCCAACCATAAGTAAGCTGATAGGAGGAATGGGTTTATTTTGGCTTACAGACTACAGGGGAAGCTCCATCATGGCAGGGAAAACGATGGCATGAGCAGAGGGTGGACATCACCTCCTGGTCAACATCAGGTGGACAACAGCAACAGGAGAGTGTGCCAAACACTAGCAATGGGAAGCTGGCTATAACCTCCATAAGCCTGCCCCCAACAACACACCTCCCACAAGGTTCTAATAACCAAACTACCATCAGCCGGGGATGAAGCATTCAGAACTCATTTGTTTGTGGGGGACACCTGGATCAAGCCATCACAACTACACAGCCTCAGACAATGTTAGCCAGAGGATTCAGTGCCAAGGCCTAGCACAGAATAAGGGAGCCACACTGACTCTAGGTCTCTGGATATTAAGGTTTGCTGCTCCAGTCACCATCAGCATGTCTCTAGGTTAGCTCAGAAGCTGACTAAGGTCTCCATCACATGACCTCCACATTAAAAACAGAGATGTGACCTGTCATGCCATGTGAGCCTACGATTAGAACTTGTTTTCCTCTTCTTTAATCTTTATCTCTTACCAAAGTCACCCAGGGAGACTTCTCTCTCTCTCTCTCTCTCTCTCTCTCTCTCTCTCTCTCTCTCTCTCTCTCTCTCTCTCTCACACACACACACACACACACACACACCTAAGCTTTGATCATATCAACCCAAACCAGTTTTACATCTAGAAGTCAATGAACTCTTACTTACTCTCCCCCAGGCCTTTGCATGAACAAAGGTACCTACACTTGGCACATTCTTCCACAGGCTTCCTTTTATACTTTACTTGTTTATTTATACCCACACTTGGAGTCTCACCACAGCTGTCACCACCTCTAGGAAACCAAGCCTGGTCTCAAAGCCGGGATGCATCATGGACCCAATCCTGACCCCCTGAAACATCTGGTCCATCAGTGTCCATTAGTGTAGCTACATTACATTAAAATTGCCTCCTATACTCTGGTCTGTACTTCCCCACCTTTCCCCATCCATACCTGTCTAAGAAGCTTTATTAAATAAGTGCTAAACATGTGAGCAGTCTACAAATTTACATGTACACACACTTTCTCTCTGAGGGTTACTTATTGGGTTATCTAATTATGTTTTTGCTGTTAATTATCTTAGTCACCTATTGTTGTGTAACAGATTGTACTCCAACTTTAGTAGCTAAAAATTGCAACAAGCATTTTATTATCTCACAGTTTGGTGGATCAGGAATTAAAATCGGCTTAGTTGGGTGGTTATGGCTTGGGGTCTCTGGGGATGCTGGCCTGGGCTGCAACTCTCTCAAGCGGAGATAGAGATAGAATCTATTTCCAAGATGGTGTCCTCATATGGTTGTGGACAGGAGATCTGTGTTCCTGACCACACCCCCCAAAGCCACCCCCTTCAGATCACTGTGTGAGTGTCCTTGTAATATAGCAGCTGGCTTCCACAAGCAGGTGCTCCAGGAGAGCAAAAAGGAAACCAAATACTGTTTGTGACCTCCACCAGCATACACCATGACTTCTGCCACATCCTATTCTCTAGAGTCACGCCAAGAAGCGCAGCCCACTCTGAAGGGGATGAAGTTGGGTTCTATCTTGGAGGGAAGAGGCCCCTTCACCAGGCCCAGCTTTTGCTGGGGATGGAAGGAAACATAAGCAGCTGATTCAGAGAAAAAGGCAAGCTCTCCAGAACTGAGGGTGATCAGAAATGAGGGTATGTAGTCTTCTCTCCTAATTCCAACTTCAAAGAATGGCCTGCCTTACACACACACACACACACACACACACACACACACACACACACACACACACACATGTGGTTTCCAATAGGAAAAACTACAGATGCCCACAGAGGTGACTTATCCACTTTTAATGGAGGAAGTGGATAACAGGTCTCAAAGAGGGCAGTGAGGGTCTCTGTAGCCTACCACATCATCCACTGAGAGGAGCCTTAAAGGCTACTAAGAATGAACCTGACTAAAACATCCTAAAATCAAAGTTGCCCCAACTGCTTAGAGGCAGAGATTAAATCCTTTCTTCATTTCTGTGTCTATCTCCTCAGCCAGCCTCCACCTCTGCCCATTATGATCTACTCATGCTAAGCTCTCTTGGCATGCAGGCAGCATTTCAGTCAAAAAATAAAAAAGCAAAAGTGTTCTTGTGGTTTGGATGTGGAATATCCCACATAGGCTCTTGTGTGTGTGTGTGTGTGTGTGTGTGTGTGTGTGTGTGTGTGTGTGTGTGTGTGAATATTTGATCTCCAGCTAAGGGAGCTATTTGGGAAAGTTGTGGAACCTTCAGGAGGTGGAGCCTTGCTGGAGAAAGTGAGTCACTGGGGATGGGCCTTGAGGTATTATAGTCCAGCCCCACTTCTTGTTATTCTCTGCTTCCCACACTAGTGAGATATCACCAGGTCTGCTCCCACTGCTACCGTGCCTTTCCCACCATGGAATTTCCCTTCAAAACTGTAAGCAAATTAAACATGTTTTCTTCCAAAAGTTACTTTAGTTTAGGTATTTATTCATAGCCATGAGAAAGTAACTGATACAGGTGTGGATGAGAAAGAGATAGCATTTCCTTAATTTCTACTGTTTGCCAGGAAATGGATACACCCAATCTCTAAATGACAATTCTAACACCCATTTTACAGATGGGAAAGAGACTAGAAATTTGCCAAATGCCTTCATGTGCCAGACATTTTCCTGAAGCTATGGAATCTCCCGGATAAGAGCAATGAGATATTATACCCACATGTTGCAGGTGAGGACATGGAGGATCAAAGTTCTTACCCCAAGACCACACACCTAATGACAGGATATCAGATCGTTTTCATTGCTGTTACCAAAATACCTAATCTTGACAAGTTAAATTAGGAAGGATTTATTTTGGCTCAACGTTTCAAAAGTTTCTATTCATGGTTTATTAGTCCCATTTTGTGTAGAACATTGTGGTAGTGGGAGCTTGAGACAGAAGAAAGCTATTCACTTCAATGCCAACCAGGAAACCAAGAGCATGAAAGGAGAGGCCAGAGATAATATACCCTAAAGATCTGCCCTCCAGTGACTTACTTCCTCCAGCTAGATCTCACCTCCCAAACTTTTCAAAACCACTGAAAATAGTGTCTTCAGTCTCTTGCTTCATGAGCCTTTGGGTGGCCCTTCATTTGCAAACCATACTGAACAAGAAGCAGCCTAGCACATGCTTGGCTATGCTGGCTCCTCTTCTCCAAGGAAGACTCAAGAAAAAAATCTGCATATCATGTCAATATCTTCGTACTTCCCTCTGCCAGAAGTTGTCTCCCCTCATCATATCCTTGTAGCCCCAGAGCTGCTTTGGGGAATGTTGGGGATAGAAAGGAGCCCCCAAACCTCACAGAGAACCTTAGAAGCCGTAGCAGGGATGACAGAGGGCCACTGCCAGCTCCACAGAGCAAGTCTGTGGTAATTTGACAGGATTAAGGGGATTAATACATTAATGCATTATTAGCGCTTTTATAAGAGATTTTCTAAGAGCTGAGTGCTGTGATCCCTATGTCCTGTTATATAAACTGGCAGTAATTGCTTTAATTGGCCCATTGTTGCCAATGGGAACAGACAGGGAACAAGCCTGATTACCTCATAGCCTATGCTTCTGAGCCTGGCCATAGCTCTTTGTCAGGCCGAGGAGGTTCAGGGAAACTGAGTCTGAGTCTACTCACCCAAGCATCCTGCTCTTCAGAAGATCTCTGCCGTGAAATGTCAAGACTCAGATTGAAGCCCGAGACATGGTGCTCTCTGACAACTCACCCTCCTGAGCCTCCATTTCTGCATCTGGTAATGTGGATGATAATTACATCCACCTTATGAGAGTGCCAGGGAAAAATGCAACAAGACACTGTTGATGCACATGCTTTGTCAGCTGGACAGGCCTATGCTCATGGGAGGAAAGGTTATGATTTTGTTGGATAGAGCCAGTGGAAGATTTGCTTTTTGGTGTTTATGTGCTGGGAGAGAATAGTTAACAGCCCCTGGAGGGAGAGTGGGTGGAATGTGCAAGAGAGTCTGGGTGCAAGACATAGTCACAGGACACAGGACAGCAAGGAAGAGGGCAGTTGGTTGTGAAAAGAGCAAGACTACTCCAGCACTGAAGCCCAGACAGCTTAGCAACCCTCCCTCCCATCAGCTGAGTGGCAGGTCACACAGGAAGTTGCTCAGTAACTGTGGGTGCTGGCTCTTTACAGTTTAATTTGCTTTGCTAATTAAGTGCCTGGGTTGAATTCCCCCCCCCCCATGGAGGTGTGATTTTCATGGATGAGAATAATAATAGAATGTCAGAATCCCAGCACTGGAAGGATGCTAAAGATCTTTTCCTAGAAACAAACAAATATATTTTAAAAAATCTTCTCTTTATAAATGTGTAAACTGGACTATAAGAAGGTGGGTGCCTAAACTCTGAGAGGGAATGGCCCAGGGGATTAAGACTTCTGAATGATCAATCTAAGGGAGACTCAAGGAACATAAGTATCCAAGGAATGAGCTTGGAGGCAGATGTAAGAGCTAAGGCAGATACTAGGCAGGGATCAAAGCTATGGAACAAACAAGCTAGAAGTTATTTGTCTTTGAAAAGAGATGTGAGTCAACTACACTTGGAAGCAAGCTGTAGAAAAATAGTTTCAGTTGTTCTCATTCTGGGCACATAAAATCTGTGTTCTGCCTATCTTGTGGTTGAGGGAGTCATGTGACTAGCTATGACCAATGTGTTGGAGGTGGAATTGTCTTGTGTCACTTCTGGATGAAGCAGTTAATTATCCTCATGAACTTCTTTTCCCTCTGGCTTGGCACGTGGTAAAATTTGCAATGGCACTGTTGCAGCTTAAATGTGAAATGTTTTCTACAGGCTCTGTGTTTAAACACTTGATCCCCAGCAAATGACATTGTTTAAGAAGGTTGTGGGACCTTTGGGGGGAGGGGTGGATGCTTACACAAGCAAGTGAATAACTGGGGACTGACCCCTACTTCTTTTTCACCTTCTGCTTCCTACCTGACAATGTGATCAGCTCTGCTCCTGTTCCTGCTGCCATGTTTTCCCTGCCATGAAACTTCCTTAAAACTGAGCTAATATGCAGCATGCAGCCTTTTGGAGGAGAAAAGACATCCATGGTCTTAAACAGCAGTGGACACTGAAAGCTTTACCACAGGTCAGCCAGACCAAATATAGTTACTGGTGCAATGGTGGCATATCTGTTGGGAAAACCAATGTTTTTCTGATTAGATTCTGATTTCATGCCTAGTACTGAAAACCTAGTCAAAAGCCTATGGCCTAGGAGGTAATAAGCCCTAAAGGAGGAAACTACTACTGTTGACTTGCTAAATGGGTTTGTATGACCACCAAACTACCCTCTAAAGACTCAGGTTTATGCCCATTTATGACTCTCTCTTTTGGTTAGAGAAGCTTTTCTTTTCAGATACTGATGACCATTGTGGTAACTCAAGAATGGGCCAAGTGTGGAGCACAAGTAACAGTGAGTGTTCAGACATTTCTACCAGAGCCTCCAAGGGTGGAGATCAAGTGACAGTGAGTGTTCAGACATCTCTACCACAGCCTCCAAGGGAGGAGATCAAGTGACAGTGAGTGTTCAGACATCTCTACCACAGCCTCCAAGGGAGGAGATCAAGTAACAGTGAGTGTTCAGACATCTCTACCACAGCCTACAATGCTCAGAGAACATGGCTGAAGAGGTGGTGGAATGAATGTAAGAGTGAAAGGAAGAGAAGCAGTACTTATGGTATTGTTTTCCAGACACAAAGTGACTGTGGTATTCATGGCCTCAAAGACCTACACAAGACCTGTGTAATAGGAGGGGGAAATGAAGGTGCCAAAATAGAAGTGAGACTAGTTACAAAGCAGAGGGACTCAGTGGAGGGGGAACTTGGGAGGGGAAAATGGAAGTACTGAGAAGGGACTATAGTCATGGTATATTGTCTATGTTTATGGCACTTCAATCCAAACCAAGGAGCTCAAGGCAAAAAGAAATAATTAAGATCAGAGCAGAGATCAATGAATTAGAAACAAATAAAACAATTTTAAAAACTGATTAAACAAAGAGCTGGTTCTTTGAAAAAATAAAGAATATTGACAAACCCCTGGAAATCTAACTAAACGGAAAAAAAAGAAGGCCCAAATCAACAAAACCAGAAATGAAAAAGGAGAGACCACAATGGACACCAATGAAATTGGAAGAATCATCAGGACATACTTTCAAACATCTATTCCACAAAATTGGACAATCTGGAAGAAATGGACAAATTCTTAGATACCTACCAAAACTAAACCCAGAGTAGATAAATCTCCTAAATAAACCTATTACATCAATCGAAATCAATACTGTAATGAAAAATTTCCCCAGAAGAAAAAGTCCAGGTCCTGATGGATTCTCAGCCAAATTCTACCAAACCTTTATCACAGAACTCAAACCACTTCTTCTGAAGCTTTTTAGAGTAATTAGAGAACATGGAATACTTCCAAACTCCTTCCATTAAGCTTGCATCATCACTCTAATACCCAAACTGGACAAAGATAAATCCAGAAAGGAAAACTATAGACCTCTATCCCTGATGAACTTAGATGCAAAAAATTCTGAATAAAATCCTTGCAAACTGAATTCAACAACATATTAAAAGTATTATCCACCTCGACCAGGTTGGCTTCATCCCAGGGATGCAGAGTTGGTTCAACATATGAAAATCAATCAACATAATCCACCACATTAATAAACTTAACCACAAAAACCACATAATCACTTCAATCGATGCAGAGAAAGCCTTTGACAAAATCTAACACCACTTCATGATCAAAACACTTGAAAGATTTGGAATAGAGGGCCTAAACCTCAATATAATTAAGACCATATACAAAACTCCTAAAGCCCAAATCATACTCAATGGGGAAAGACTCAAGGAGTTCCCACTAAATTCAGGAACAAGACAGGGGTGCCCACTCTCACCACTGCTCTTTGACATAGTCCTAGAAGTTCTAGCCAATGTAATAGGAGAAAGACATAAAAGGGATACAAAATGGAAGGAAGAAGTGAAACTATCCCTTTTAATAAATGACATAACAGACCCAAAGAATAGCATCAGTAAACTCCTGAAGGTGATAAACTCCTTCAGCAAAGTGTCAGGATGCAAAGTTAACACACAAAAATCAGTAGCCTTCCTGTATGCAAATGGCATACATACAGAAAAAGCAATTAGTGAAACAGTTCCATTTTCAAATATGGAAAGATCTCCCATGTTCCTGGATAGGTAGAATTAATATCATGAAAATGGCAATACTTCCAAAAGCTATATACAGAATCAATGCAATGCCAGTAAAAATACCAGCTTCATTCTTTACAGATAGAAAAATAATCTCCAAATTCATTTGGTATGGCAAAAGGCCTTGGATATCCAAAGTCATCCTTAGTAAAAGAAGTACATCAGGTGTTATCACCATACCCAACCTAAAAATATACTATCAAGCCATCGTACTTGATGTGCCAGTACCAACAGCATGGTACTGGCACAAAAACAGACAGACAAGTGGAATAGAATTGAAGACCATGCCCTAAGCTCATGCAACTATAGTTACTTCATATTCAACAAAGATGCCAACAATGTTAACTGGTGTAAAGATAGCATCTTTAAAAAATGATGGTGGACAAATTAGATAAATACTTGCAAGAAAATGAAACTAGATCCTCTCCTCTAACCATGCACAAACACCAACTCCAAATGGATCAAAGACCTCAATGTAAGACCTAAAACTCTAAAAACCCTGGGAGAAAAATTGGAGGAACTCTACGAGATAGGAATAGGGAAAAACTTCCTGAACAAACCTCCAATAACCCAGGAAGTACAACAATCACTTAACCAATGGGATCTCATCAAGCTAAAAAGCTTCTGTACAGACAAATATACCATACTCAGAGCCAACAGACCACCATCAACCTGGGAGTTAATCTTTGCCAGCTACAATACAGACAGAGGTCTAATATTTAGAATATACAAAGAACTCAAAAAATTAAATAAAAATTATCAAACACCCTATCACAAAATGGGAAACAAAAATCAACAGGGAATTCACAGAGGAAGAACTATACATGGCCATCTCCCATTTGAGAAAATGTTCAGTTTCATTAATCATCAGAGAAATGTAAATAAAAATAACAATGAGATTCCATCTAACTCCAGTCAGAATGGTGATCATTAAAAAATCTACCAACAATAGACGCTGGTGAGGTTGTGGGGAAAAAAAGGGACCACTGCTGGTGGGAATGCAACTTGTACAACCACTATGGAAAGCAGTGTGGAGGCTCATGAACAGGAAGGATATAGATCTACTGGCAGACCCAGCTAGCCCTCTACTGGGCATCTACCCCTGTATTTCCTCACTGAAGTACAGAGACATTTGCTCAACCTTGTTTATAGCAGCTCAATTCATAATAGCCAGGAATTGGAATCAACCCAAATGCCCATCACCGGACGAATGGATATCAAAGTTGTGATACATGTATACTATGGAATTCTACACAGATAAAAGGAAAAATGACATAATGAAATTTAAAGAAAAATGGTCAGACTTGGAGAAGATCATTCTTAGTGACCACACAAAAGAGCAGAAAGACAAGTGCTACATATTTTCCCTCATATGTGCTTCCTAACCATGTTAAAACAGAACATTAAGAAAATCTGGTCCAGATGGTTTCTCAGCTGAATTCTACCAAACCTTCATCACTGAACTGAAACCTCTCTTTTTGAAACTTTTTAGGGGCATAGAAAAAGAGGGTAGGCTCCCAAACTCCTTCTACGAAGCTAGCATCACCCTAATTCCCAAACCAGGCAAAGATGCAGCAAGAAAAGAAAACTACAGACCCATATCCCTGATGAACTTGGATGCAAAAATTATAAACCAAGTCCTAGCAAATCGAATACAAAGCCACATCAAGTCTATTATTCACCCTGACCAAGTTGACTTCATCTCAGGGATGCAGGGATGGTTCAACATATGCAAGTCGATAAATATAATTCACCACACTAATAGACTCAATCATAAAAACCACATGGTCATCTAGACAGATGCTGAGAAGGCATTTGACAAAATTCAACACCACTTCATGTTCAAAACCCTGGAAAGAATAGGCATAGACGGCTTATACTTCAATATGATAAAGGCAATATACAGACCTCCTAAAGCACAAATCATTCTCAATGGGGAATGACTCAAAGAGTTCCCGCTTAATTCAGGAACAAGACTGGGATGTCCACTCTCATCGCTGCTCTTTAACATAGTGCTTGAAGTTCTAGCCCAAGCAATAAGACAGGAGAATAGCATAAAAGGGATACAAATCAGAAAGGAAGAAGTCAAACTATCCCTCTTTGCAGATGACATGATCTGATATATATCAGACCCAAAGAATAGTGACCCGACCCATGGGCCTAGTCAACGAGGGTCACGAGGGGGACCCTAGCCTGGATGAATGGGAAAGAACGGGAGCGAGAGATGAGACCAAGACAGGAGTCTGATCAAGGTCTGTTTATTGTAGGCAACAGGCGAGCTTATATGCTAAGAACAAGGAGACAGCTGTATGTTTCACTTTGCACAATACTTTGCAATAGTATAAGTTTTTCAAACTCTGTTGCCGTAGGCGGTCACAGTGGCCTGGTATTATTGTAATTAGCTGCAAATGGCTGGTTTCGGGAAGCACATAATATTGCTAGATTTCAGCATAGCTCAGGGTCGACAGTGGGGCAGTGCCTCAGGCCCTGGCAGAATAGTATCTTCGACATAGTCCTACAAGTTCTAGCCAATATAATAAGACAGGAGAAAGACATAAAAGGGATACAAAATGGAAGGAAGAAGTGAAACTATCCCTTTTAACAAATGACATAACAGACCCAAAGAATAGCATCAGTAAACTCCTGAAGGTGATCGATGCCTTCATCAGAGTGGCAGGATACAAAATTAACACACAAAAATCAGTAGCCTTTCAATTTACAGAAGACAAACATTCAGAAAAAGACATCAGAGAAACTGTCCCATTTTCTATAACCTCAAAGGAAATCAAATAACTTGGAATATCACTGACCAAGGTAGTGAAAGACTTATATAAGGAAAATATTGAAACACTCAGGAAGGAAATAGAGGAGGATGTGATAAGATGGAAAAGTATTCCATGCTTATGGATAGGGAGAATCAATATAGTAAAAGTGGCAATCCTGCCAAAAGTGATCTACAGATTCAACGCAATGCCATAAAAATCCCAACCTCTCTCTTCATCGACATAGAAAAAATAATTTCAAAATTTATTTGGAAAGGCAAAAAACCTCGAATAGCTAAAACTGTTCTAAGCATAAAAAATTATGCAGGAGGTATGACCATATCTGACTTTAAAACATACTACAAAGCCATAGTAACTAAAACTGCATGCTACTGGCAGAAAAACAGACCAGTGGAATAGAATTGAAGACCCAGCCTTTAATGCAAGTAACAAATGGTGCTAGACAACAATAAAGCAGCCTTAATACTCACCCACCACAACTCAGGGAACTGAGTGGAAGAGGGGGCAGAAAGATTGTAGAGCCTTGGTGGGGGTGAATATCCAGAGAAATGGCCCCCCTCAGTAACAACATACTAGGCCCGGCGGAACCGGGCTGACTACTAGACTATATATATGGTCCCCTGCCCCAAGAACTGATCCAGACTGCCCACAGAGGAGAATATCCACTTGAGTGGGGATGGGGACGAGGGGCATTGGGGAACTGGGGATAACAACTCATTGTTTGCACATTAAATAATGTAACATATTATGGACAATAAATTTTTTAAAAAAGAAAATCCGTCAGTGAACTGTTTGTAAAAGGGAATGGAATGAATTATGTGGGGGGGGATGGGAGATGGGAGGGAAATAAAGGGTGGGGGAATCATATAGTAAACTAAACTAATAATGAATTGATACCATAAAACCCTAGCTTTTATACAGTAAGCTACTGAGGAAGCTGTGGGCACCACCTGTTACAAGGGGCCATAAACAGAATGGGAGTAAGCCTAACCTCAAGAATAATTGCTCAGACCTACATCTCCCTGTCACAGTTATTGGTTCCTTCTCACACTGAGCTGTTGATCAAAGGGACCCATGAGGTCCCCAAAATGTGACAGACTTCAGTCAAAGCTCTTGAATACCTGCCCCAGCCCTAAGGTAAGACCCTATTGCTGAAGAAATCACAAAGTGTCATCAAACAACACCAAGAGATCCTTCTAGATACAGAATAGTAACCAGCCCCCAGATGGTAGCTTGCATAGCATTGGAAGGTGTTGCATGAGCTGCCAGGGAAAATTGGTCAATGATATTTGGAGAAAGCAGAGACCACTGATACACAATATAGACAGTTGTCACAAAAATGCTGAACACACGGCTGTATGGAAGAGACCAGCAAGTCAATAAATGCTCATCTGTGCAATAGTGGCACTAAACCTAGGAAGGTAATCAACCGCTTAATGATTGGCTAAGAGACCTGCTTAGTGACAAGGAACCCTTAACTGGAACTGGGATCCACAGCATAATCCTATGGGGACCAAGATCTCGGGCTCCAAGGGGAAATTCCCACTACCAGAGAGCTATAGAGAGGCTACACCTATTAGGAGCTAGCCAAAATAGAATGTTGTCTCATTTAACCTTTATTGATCTCACTCTCCCATGGAGATTCTGTTTGTATTTTTCAGAAGGCATTGAGAGAGCTGGGGACAACCCAATTCCACCAACAAGACACTGGATGATGGCTGACATTCTGGCAGGAGACAAAACACATCTAGCCTTCACTCAGGGCCCAAATGAAATCTATGAGAAAGTGACAAGACAAATAGGAGACCAATTACCACAGCAAGTCTGATAACTCATGAAAGGTCAATGGAGACAGACACCGATAATACCCATCACAACCCAGGGCAAAGATCCAGAGATATGTAAGATCTCAACAATAAAGCAGACTCAAAACTCACCCAATATGACTCCAGGAACTGAGAGGAAGAGGGGGCGGATAGAATGTAAGAGCCATGGTTGGAGAGAATATCCAGAGACATCGCCCCCCTCAGCAACAATGCACAAAGGGGAAAGAAAAACTGGCTACCTCTGGTGCAGTTCATAACCCCTAACCTATGGACAGATCCAGAATGTGCACCAAGGAAGTACCCCAGTGGGTAGGGTCAGAGAGGAGGGAAATGGGGACACATTCACAAGATTTGCCCATATAATGTATAAACATTCATAATAAAAGTATTTTTAAAGGGCTGGAGAGATTGCTCAGTGGTTAAGGCACTTGCCTCTAGTGCCTAAAGCCCCGGGTTAAATTCCCCTGGACCCACATAAGCCAGACCCACAAGGTGGTGGCCCTGGTGCTCTCTCTCTCTCTCTCTCTCTCTCTCTCTCTCTCTCTATCTCTATCTCTATCTCTCTCTATCTCTCTGCTTGAAAATGAATAAAAAATATTTTTAAAAGATATTTTTTTAAAATTATAAGCGAATTCCCTTCCATAAGTTGCTTCTGGCTGAATATTTGTTCATAGCAATAGGAAAGTAATTCAGGCACCTCTTCCATTGGACGAGGACCCTGAACAATTGCAGTGAGCATAGTCATCCTGACAACCTGCAATGAACATGTAACATGAACAAGAAACACCCCCTTTGCCGGAGGATATGGCTCCGTCTGCAGAAGCACTTGCATCTCAAACATGAGGTCATCGATTCTGATCTCCAGCATCCACAGGCAAACTGGGTACAGTACCTGTGTCTGTGATCCCAGCACTGGGGTGAGGGAAGCAAGAGTATCCCTGGGGCTTGCTGACCAGCTGGTCTAGTCAAATTGGTGAGCTCCAGGTTCAATGAGAGACCCTGCCCCAAAACATAAGATGGAGAGCAACTGACAACTAACATTAGCCCCTGGCTTCCACATGAACATACATGCATGTGTGTACACACCAGCACACGTGTGTGTCTGCATTCACATGAACACGCATGCAGGTAAGCATACATACATATATTTGAAAAATAAATAAATCTTCATGGTTCTAAGCATCTGAGAATTTGGGATTATTTATTATCAAAACCTAACCTGGTTTATTCTAACTAACTTTATGGTCCAGCATCAACGAACACCATCAAAGTAATAATATTCATATTTTTAAAAAAACCAACTCCCATCCCAACTAAGGACTCCTTTGCTGTAAGCCATATTCACTGCCTCTAAACTTGAAAAGCTACCAAGATTTTGGAGAGTTTGCTGAGAATTTCTCTGCTACTCACATTCGCTTCTGGGTCAGATGCTGCAGGAGAGGAGCTCTGTGTGTTTTACATACATTAGTCACAGCGTACACAGTCCTGGATGTTGGCCATTGGAACTGGCCTCACATTTTAGTGCTTGCATCTGGACCACGCAGATAGAAACCTAGCTATAATGAGTTTGCCCCTTACCCATGACATTTGTGCTTTGTAGGGGGGGGAAATGAGAAAAAAAATTAAACTCCTAAGTCTGCTTTCAGCACTGCAGCTACAATGAGGTCTGAGAGTGACTAGGATTTAAACTTAGCTTCCCTACAAAACCCAGGAGAGAAGTTAGGGGTGTTAAGGTGCTTCTTAGCTTCTTGGGCGTTTTTGTCTAAATGTGCATTTTTCTCTTTCTACTGATAAATTACCTGGCCTGAAATGAAGGTAGAATTCTTGGGACAAATGTTGATGTCTTTGTTGGTGACTGAGCTGCCCTATAAGCAGGCATTGAATTGCCCACATCGTACGCTCTCTCCTTCTGCCCTCACATTAACTCTTCAAGGTAAGCATATGCACGCTAGTGAGGGATAGGCATTCAGACATGTTAAGTGCCAAGAAATGCCAGTGCCAGCATATGTGCTTACATTTAATAACCTATGAATCTCATCCATGTTCCCCATGATTAACATTCTATACTGATTAAATAAGTGTGGTACACCAATACTTCACCAGAGAAGTGTGATACTGTGGGAGAATAAAAAGAGGTGGTAGAAGTGATTGGAACTATGTTCAAATCCTTGTGACATTATTCCAGGATGTGGGGTCCTCTGATGAGTTATAGACCCTTCTGAGTATGTTTCCTCAAATGGAGGAGAGCAGCAATAGTGGTCATTGTATAAATTGGTAACTGGTCCTGGTAATTTGAACTAGAGCCAAGTTCTAGTAAGGATGTAACCCATGACGCTGTAGTAGAGGCTGAGTGATGGGTAGCAGGGAGTTCAGTCGCTGTGTTTTTGAGATAAGCACAGAGACTAGCCACCCAAGACAGTGTTTGGCTTGAACATTAAACACACCTTTCTCCTTAACAATGCACACAGCAACCTGTTGGCAACCTGGGACCCTCACCTTTATTGAGCTGCATATACACTATGAACTAGTGTTCTTCCCTTAGAAGCCATTATTCCTGACCAGCACCTTCTCAAATATGCTCTTAGATGACCAGGATAGAAACAGCACGAGGCCATTCAGCCTGGGCTGGTTTTAGGTGCATGCACAGCAAGGCAAACTGCATCCTCTAAAATGAATTTTTGGGAAGAATACATATACATATGGATATGTGTATGTATCCCTTCTACCTGGGCATACATAGGATTATAAGCATGCATCATGGGAAGGAACATACCCAGTAGAAAAAAAATTATATAACCCAAATCTGTAGATCAAACCACAGGACCATGCAAACTATACCCCTAGCAATCAATCCATCCTTCCCTAAAAATCCTACAGGTGAATGAAGTTCCAGACTGCTTCCTGGGGCACGTGAGTGGTCTCCACTTGAGTGGTCTGCTGCCCCTGTGCTGTATAATCAAACCTTCACTAACACATGTTCTTCAAGTTTCTTGCTGCTTCACTGTGTGTGTCTTTCATCAGTTTCTTTGAGTAAAATGTTAAGAACCTAGAAACACTCAGAGAGACAGAGACACAGAGAGAGAGAGAGAGAGAGAGAGAGAGAGAGAGAGGGATCATTAACATGTTGACTGTGTAGTCAGAGAGGACCTCCGTGAAGAGGGAGTCCCTGAAATAGGAGATACTCACGAGGAGAAGGTAATCTGAGAAGAGCATCAAGGACTAGAGCAATCCAGGAGAGAAAATAAACATGAAGGCATTGGTTTGGTAACACCACTACTGTGCTTTAGAAACAGAGTCAAAAAGCCAATGGCTAGTTGAAGTTGGCCCTTTCACCTTCTATCCATATTTCAAAACACGTTATGAGCCATGAATGCATATGATTTTTATTTGATAACTTAAAAATAAATAATTGTTTCTTTAGAAAAGACGACTGGGGAGGGGAAATAAGAAGAAGGTGATGGGGAAATAGGTGAGTCCCACTTCTGTCACTTGCTTGTTCTTCAGCTTTGGCAATACAAAGCATCCCAGGAGAAGGCCTTTCACCAATCAGAATGACAATAACTTAGCAAGCAGACGTGGTGAGTCCATCTATGAAATCTATACCCAACAGTGTATGTTTTAAATTGATATTAGTTGCTATAGCAAGTTAGTCCAAGGCAGGTGTTTCTGGTTGGTAGGTGGCTCTCTGTATGATTCACTGTCAAAAACTGGACAGTATTTCCCAGCTACCACCCTGCACCAAGGAACAAAAGAACAAATTCTGATACAGTTGGTGCATAAATACCAGAAGAAAGTGTTCTATGGTCCACGTGGTTGCGTTAAGAAGTTGACTGCCCCAAGTGACGATGCAAAGACCTCTGCTCACACTGTGCCTGATGCCCTAGGCAAGGATGGCCCAGACCATTACTGTTTCAGGTTTGCTTCCCTACCACCTGATAAAGCCTCTTCCACAAGGAAGAGAAAAAGGAAGGAAAAAAGAAAGTCTGGCAGAAAATTCAAGGTAGAAAGAAGGAAGGGGAAGGAAGAAAGAATGAGATGGGCAGGCCTGGGCATGGGTGCCAAGGGACAAACAGACTCCTCCTACGGGGTACAGACAGTGGCATGATAGAGACACAGAGGCACCAACCGAGACAACGGTTTGGGAGACAGATGGTAGTGAGTTCCAGGGAGACGTGATTCCAATCAAGCCCATTGAAATGGATGCTGGCAAGTTCAGGAGGCAGCAAAGCGTGGGATTGGGAGGAGGCGGAGGCGAGGGCACGGCAGGCAGGCAGAAGGGGTTGGGTAGCATCTGCCAGGGCC